>OZ024918.1:45362931-45407931 GCA_964017125.1 Flabesymbios commensalis | reverse complement strand
CCGCCGCCACATTTTAAATAGTTCCCCTATCAATATAACAAATTATTGGGACTTAATATGTCACACTCATATTACATAATTATTATTTTTCCATTGATCCTAGTTGTCCTTGGACCAACATCTGGGTCACAGCATGGCGTTAGCGTTGAGAATCGTTATTCCTATTTGGAATATAAATTCATCTTGGCAAAGTGCATGTCAATTCGAAGATGAGTAGCCTTGTCTTTTTAAATTTGCACTCAATAAAATTAATGCCCGATATTTTAATGGTTTGAGCTAGAGTCTTTTTATTTGATACCTTATGATATCTGATTTAACTACTAAATTTACCGATATTCGTCTGGTACATCTTTTATTTGTTTTCTGGTACACAATATAATATTTTGAACCGTCTGAAAGGTATTTAAAAAATTTATGTATAGCTGTAAGTTATGTTCGAAGATAAGGATGTTGACCTTGTTATTCGCCACGAGTTTGCCAAAACATATTGGGATATTGTAAAAAACATAACCATCACTTTCCCGTCGTATCTCCCGATATCCGTCTGGTACACGTCTGGTACACGCCGGAGATCGCCGATGATCACAGCATTTCGAAATAACCGTCAACGTGTATCAAACGTAACGCGATTAAGCTATTATCCTCTGCATCGCCGAACATTCAACGAATTTTCGGCGATTCTTACCGAGCATTTTTGAAGGATCGTCATTACAACGGATGTTGTGGTTTATTGCCAAACGCCAGGCTCTGTATCGCACAAATCGCTACCAGATCGTGTATTTCCATCGCTCAGCAGGTGTGTCGTTTGGCTCGTTGTTTACGAGAATCAAGACGACACTATTCTTTAAAGGGACTGGCCCAGGCTAAAATCATAAAAAAATGATTTTCTTCTGGCTCGTATTTCTTCTGGTGAATGCGCAGCACAAAAATTAAAAAACTTTTGCAGTTCTAGTCTATGAACATGTTTACATGATATGATCATATTAAGAAGCCAAAATAAAATCACCGATTTTTTTATGATTTTTGCCTGGGCCAGTCCCTTTAACTGTAGTAGGACCGTAAAGCTTAGGCCTCATCCCTTACAGCGCTAAAAAAATGTTCTATTAACCATGGAAACCAAAGGATTTTTTTTGAATTGAAATCATCATAAATGTCTTAGTTAACTCTTTCCGCTTCATTGGAATACCAATGTTATGGGTCTGCGGCCATTATTCATATTTTACTCTCTTTCAGTGAGGGGTCCGTGTTTATAGGTCAGAATCTGACGTCTACAGACGTCAGATTCTGACGTATAAAGACGGTTGAAAGACGGTTGAAAGAGTTAATGTACAAACGACCCCGGGCCCCAGCAGTCAGAGTGCTGTATGTGACGCTCAAATTACAGCTCAAAGGTTAAAATAGTCAATCTAGGATAGGCATATAAGGTGTTGGTTTTCAGCGTCCAAAAATTGGACAAGTAGTTTAATAAATGAATCATCCCACTTGTATTTTGACCTCATGCTTTTAACCTGAAAAAGGGAACGCTGTTTACAACCTCAGCCGAAAACTTGTCTCCATATCAGTTAGTATCTGCTTCAATATGTGCTGACTCCGGAGTCTGGTATTTCAGGAAAGAAGTCGGTTAGAACCATGTAACAAAATGCAGACTTTCTTAACCTCACAACGCTGATATATTTTTGTATAAACCATGGAGATCAAAGTAGTTTGTTCAATTTGAAATCATCATAAATATCTTAGTTAGCTCATTCCGATTCATTTGTATACCTATGTTATGGGGCTACGGCCATTATAAATAGTTTAATTCTTTCAGTGCGAGGACCGTCTTCATAAGTCAGAATCTGATGTATAAAGACGCGGCCCCCGTGCTGTAAGGGGGTCACTTTATTTAATACCTTTATGAGAACATCCTATGCTCGCTCGAATGTTTTTTACATTTTATTATAATTATTATGGTTTATGTCCTTTGCGGCATGGAACAACAGAATAGTATAAGTTATGTGTAAAGTGTCGATGTGACTTAACAGATTGACTTATACGTTGGGCCGGCGTAGGTATAGTAGGTGTCCCAGGCACCACCATTATTATTATTATTTATTCGTTTCACCGTATGGAGGCTTATGTGATCGTCCAAAAATATTTTCATTCAATTAACTGAAATGTCACTTAATTGACCAAAAGTGCCGTAAAGTGACGTTAAGAAATTGTTTTATGTACTTACTATGTTAATGTAACAGTAAACGTTAATAGATGTTATTGTGTTTCCTTATTAGGTTGTTTTCAAGTGCAGATGTTATTTGATAATCACTTATTTTTTCCCATTATGTGTTATTTGTATTTAAGCAATTGTTACCATAACATACTGTTTCACATCAGACATATAGACATAACTTTTGCTCATATTGTTATTTTGTATCAATTTTACTCATTCCAGCTAAAACTTTAAAAAAATTGTAGAAAACAATAAAAATCCATGGGTAATTTCTTAAGACGTTATAACATATCAATTTAAATAAAAAACATTGTTAACTGTTGTCATCATAGCAGAAACTTTGCATGCTATAACAATGTCTATTCTTCTACAATTATTATGTATCAATTGTATCAAATTAAAATTATATTTTTAATAGTGAAAAAATCTACTTCCAAAAAGTGACTGTTTCATGAGAAGTAGATTGTATTCAATGGAGTGTGTTGAAAATTGTGTCTTGTGGTGCTTGCAGTCGACAAGGATGCTCAAATATGTGATGGGTAAATATGTGTGTACATTTCACCCTTTTCCTGCTATGGTATCGTATTAATTTTTCACCCACTTGAAGTTGTGTCTCGCTACCGCGATCCACAACTTAAAGTGGGTGAAAATTCCTCATATGTGTTTAATTTGAGACCAGACATTGCAAATCTTGATGTTGAAACACTCATTTCATTCACAATAGCTGTGATTAAGAACACATAAAAAACGATAATAGTCGCGATTAGCGATGAAAGGGTTAAAAAGTACTATACAGTATCAATAAATGTTCAAACCATTTAACTACCTTGGAGTTTTAATCATTTTTTCTCCCTCAGCCCCTGAAGCTTTGGGGTGCATAGTGATCCCCAGCGGCGTAAATTTATAACTGATCATTAATAATAATACTTGTGTTACGATAGGCCTCCCTCATTGTGTAACTTTTATATTAGTAAATAGGACACAATTATAGTGATAACATAATTCGTGATCAACTGCGATTATTTGGTAAAATTCTATCACATTTTCCAGCTCTCAATTTTCGCAATATCTGCAAACGTGGCCCTAAATGCATAAATTCCAGTAATAAATATTCATGTAAAAATGAAAAGTAGTATGAAATAGGTCCATATCGGTTGCGGACACACAATGTAGAATATCAAGTCACTGCTAGATACATGAGATTGTTGGCATGTCAGCCGGGCTGAAATCAATGGGCTTGCTCCAATAGCATCATAGGTGATTATATGTGGGGAGGGTAAACAGGCCCAGAGCCTCACCTATTACTAAAACCTATATCTACTGTACTACATGTGGACAACTTTACATTTTAACCTATAGTCACTGTGCTATTTCAACTCCACGGAGGGCATACAACCCTGCAGCCATTCCGGGGCATTTAACGTATCGTACACATTGCCATCTCTGTCCTACTAACGGTAATCATTTACACCTTATTCAAATGAAGCATGTGAAGGTAATGTGCCTTGTCCATGAGTACAAATGTCGAAACAATGTCCCAACGTTGAGAGGGGAAAAACATCATATATCTCTGAAAACCTGCTCCAAGCGGTGTTTGAACCCCCATGGTAGGTAGCGCCAATTGCAATGGCAACGCTCTGACCATTGCGTCACGTTTTTGTTTCGCAATTTATGCACGGTATTTTATTTATTTATTCGCCATACAAAGTATATGTGAATACATTGAGTTCAATAAGCAAACACTACAATATGAGAACAGGAAAATGACAATGCTAGCCCAGAAACCATACCATACAATTAGAAAATATATAAAATATGTTTTAATACGTAGCACCACGATTATACAAACAGAAGCACCAGCATGCCACTGACCAGGTATATACAATAATTAGCGTCACGCTCTGACCATTGCGTCACGTGTATGTTTCGCAATTTATGCACGGTATTTTATTTATTTATTCGCCATACAGAGTACATGTGAATACATTAAGTTCAATAAGCAAACACTAAAATATGAAAACAGGAAAATGCCAATGCTAGCCCAGAAACCATAATCATGAAATTAGAAAATATATATAAAATATGTACGGAGCACCACGATTACACACACAGAAGCACCAACATGCCATTGACCAGATACATACAATTATCTGTATCAAAGTCATTAACCAGGTTGTCGTAATGCCTAAAAAGTTTGTTGTATAACAAATCAGCAATTATTTCACGTCAGTACTATAATGGATGAAGTGAAGTATGGTGCATTTTGCTCAATGTCAATTTCAGGATACATATGTAAATATAATGTATATATACATGTCAGTCGCAGCGGCTTCTGAACAACACATCTGCCCCTTTTACTGATGAGTAACTGTTGTCACCTGATATTTTCATTTATGTTTCCATCTTCAAACGAAAGCAAAATATCTATCTTTATGGAAAAAAAGACATCTTCTATTATACATTTTTTAAATGAATAATCATATTACAAACTGTTGTATTAATTTCGTTTGCTTGGATACGTATACTATACCTATACAATCAGATGTTAGTATGGTTGACTATGAACCTTACACTTGTATATTCCGCTAGGCCCATTATGAGCTAAGCGCATTATACAAGTGTTAAGTTCAGAGTCAACCATACTACCAGTTATCTTCACTTAAATTTAATGTCCTTATTTACGTCTATGTGAATATTAAACCTTTATTTCTGATATATATAGCCCTAATTAACCCTTGTTTTGTCAGATACGTAAGTACGGTTGCAAACTAAACACAATACCACTGACATTTAGAAAACAAATTTGTTTCAAGTACATGTATTTTTTTTAATCAGAAAAATAAATTTAGAAGATATTTATATTTCACAAATAGAGATATTTTTTGTCATTTGAAGCTGGAAATTGCGGGGGCAATTTCCAGCTTCAAATGACTAAAATTACTTGCTGACAACTCGGCAGGTAATGGGTCAAGAATAGTAGAAAATGCAGGTAGGCCTACTGAAGCAACAAGATATGTTTACATTCAATAACCGACATACACCCACGATATACCGGTACATTACCAGTACGCAGCAGCAGACGTCCACAGAGTGCTTTTTCAATGTTGGGCCAGGGTCTTTGACGTCGCCCCATCCATAAAAATCAGCGATCGGTTAATACTTTCTGGTTCACATTTAATTTTATCGTTTTTGTATTGGTAATTTTATGATATGGTAATTATATAAATACACATACCAACAAATGATAACCACAAAATGTATGAAATTGCTTATTTTTACATATTGAAGCAGCTGTTATGCTTCACCGAACTATAATAGGCCTATTTATATTGCAGCGGACCTCATTCCTGTGGACGTTGACCATGCTGCGCATGCGGCCCATTGCATTGTGCACCCAAAATGTTTACTGAGAGAATTATGACGACCCATGCACCTACTTTAAAATGTAATTATGCTAAACTATCTGTACACATTTTCCTTTTTGAAGCCATCATCTATAAAACGTCTATATTTTCGTCTTCTTTTATTCGTAATTTTATGGTATGTTGAAGGTAATGTTTACGGTATATTAATTGTAATTTTATGGTATGTTAATTACACATGCTATTCTGTGAAACTCAATAGCCTTGACCTCCATTGTTATCAGCTAATACAATGAAGTATGGGGGAGGGGGTCTTATATAACTTTGTTTTCACCGAGTTCCCATTCCAAACGGTTTCCGGTGACGTCACTGCGTTTCACAGAATACAACGTATTAAGAAACTACCACTGACGTCTCAATTCCTGACCACAAAAAAACGTAATTCTGTGAAACTCAATGACCTTGTATAACCTTCAATAACTTTGTTTTCACAGAGTGACGTCACTGCGTTCCACGGAATGAAGTATGGGGGAGGGGGTGTTATATAACCTTGTTTTCACCGAGTGACGTCACTGCGCTTCACAGAGTAGGCCCCTAATAAATAAGCTATTTTACACACTATTTTTACTTTGAGCAGCGCGAACCCATTACATATTTTAAAAGTATTTAGTCTGCTTTACATTGGTTATTTTCTGGCATGGTCATTGGTCGTGACGTTAAAAAGACGTTGTTTTAACGCCTTGAACAATGACCATTATTACCGATATAAGTGTGTGTGTGTGTGTGGAGGGGGCTAATATATTCTGGATGTTTAGTGGGAGGGGCATACCTATCATACAAGCTAAAAAGCTCAATGCGGCTTGGCAAAACATGCTCTCTACTTATTAACAAAGGGCGAGTGCATTGTCCTACTTCCTCCCACCATACTACTCCTGGGGAGATGGAAGTAGTTAATTACACACGTTGCTGTATCTGTGTCTTCTAATAGAGGAATATGTATGGCAGAGGCGACAGACAAATGCTTCTGTTTTCGACATCACATCTGGTGTGGCATTAACAACTGCTCCAAACGGACATAGGAGAGTAGAGAGTATTTTCCATGCGGTCGTCTTGACTAGTGAGCCGAGTTGACAGGTGGTGTACGGCTATGTACTTTCTTTCCAAAATGGGCCAGCTTTAATCCAAATTTCACCATACAACTGTAGGTAAAATTTATGCTATCAGCAAAGCAACCACGTCAGTAAATTACTCGATGATATCCGTCGGCACGTAGATGAGCACAATGTAATATCACCCTTGTACATGTTGTATCTCCCTCCTCGCGGGTGGCACATATATAAGACATGTCCATTGATGAAAAAACACGATCACACTGATCAAACCCACCACTCACCACCAGGTGTTTGACACCCGAAACACGGGATTTACACAGCTCCTCAGAGAGAGAGAGCTGAAACGTTAGCTTTGTTTTGTCCAAGAACTAAAAGACTTTTCCAGCTGTTAGGCAGACTTATATATCTGCTGGTAATTACTCACCGGATTCCCCTCTCGCCAGGTGTAGGCCTACGCTTAATGTCACGTGTTCCAGATTTAAACGAAAGTGTGTTATATCTATCTAATTAATACACACAGTGACCTTGACAACCTTTTGGCCTAGAGGATCACCTCAAATCACCAATATAATAATAGAAATAGATTTTCAGTCAAAATCACACTGAAAAGTGGTATTGCACTTGTTTCAAGCGTTATTTGTTAAAAGTCATATTTTTGCTTGCCTGACCTTGAAATTGACACACTGAACTTGAAAATGGCCTTTCATCATCAAATAGTAGCATAAATGGATTATTCAGGCAATAGTACTTAAAAAAATGTACTACACTTATTTTGCTATCCACGTTTGTTAAAAATAATAGTTTCACATTATTAACCTCTGGATTGACTTTTTGATGACCTTGAATTGAAATTGACCTTGAAGATGCCCTTAAATCACCAAAATAATGCCATAATGCCATTTCAGTCAAAATCCCATGAAAAAAAAGTAATAATTACACACCCTCCTAGCTTTATTTGTTGAAAATTACATTTTCTCTTACTTGACGTTGAAATTTACCTTTTGACCTCGAAGATGACCTGGAATTATTAACATAATTTCAGAAATGAATTGCCCAGTCAAAATCACACGAAAATGAGGTATTACACTTGTTCCTAGCTTCATTTGTTGAAAAATCATATTTGAGCTTGTAGTCATAAAGTCATTTGACTTTTATTTGATCTTTTGGCTTAAAATATGCTTTTCCCAATTGGACGACAACCTGGGACTCACTGGAGCATAAGGAATGAGAAAAATATAGTCGTTTGCTTCTAACCATTCAGATTATCAGAAGTCACATTTATGATATTGACCTCCAGTCTATTGCGATTGCCGTTGATTGTGCATGAATCTAATTGAGTCACAATTTGCGTTCTTATGTATCGTCCATGAAATGTATATGAAAAGCATAAAAAAATGTAAATACGTAGCCTATAAAGACCTATGTCATTTTATGGTAGGCCCTATGCATTTTATTTCAATGGTGTTTTGGTATATTCACATAGATTCCCAGCCTACAAAAACATAATATAGTTAGATACAAAAAACGACAAAATCCATTAATTATTGACCGAGATATGCAGAAAAATTGATATTTGCATCTCAAAATTAAAAATGGCCTTCAAATAATTCAAGATGTCCGCCAAAAAAATGCCAACCATATTTTATATAATTTAGATTACGATATAGGCCTGTGCTTACTAAAAAAATATGATTTCGAAATAATTCGACGAAATCACATACCAGAATATTATTGTTTCGACCCACAATATACACCCCCCCCCCCCCTCCCTCCACGGCATGCTACACTGCGATGCGAATACATCAGATACGTGCTCAGGTGGTGTGAAGGCGTATGGCTATGTTTAGAGCCTATAGCCTACACACAAGATACAAGTAGCATGTCTATACATATCTCGTATCCTAACCCTTTAACCGCAGATGTCGCATATATTCAATTTTTATTAGCACATTATGTACCACCTTTCAAACGTGTTAAAGTTAAAATGTGACATCAATCAGCAATATTTGAAAACAGTTGACCTCCATTTTGTCAAATCTGAATAATTTTCACTCACTTGAAGTTGTCGATCGCGTCAGCGAGACACAACTTCAAGTGGGTGAAAACTCAGATTGAATAATTTGGCGGTTAATGGGTTAATGTGTCATTGACCTTCGGTGTTTTCATGGCGTAGGCCTACATTGTATACTAAGGCTCACAGTTTTCTTATAAATACAATTTGGTACAATCAATTATTAGTAGGACTACCATATGAGTATAATGAATACTAGGTCACAATATATAATAGACATGACTGATCTCTGACACTGACTGTGCTAGTGCATCTCAGGTAAGGCCTCATTTCGCTTTCTAGTCCGTCAGCCAGTGTAACAAAAAGGTATACACTGAAGGCTAGATGATCTTTGATGGTACCGGTTTCAGATTACCCCCCTGTTCAGGTTACCCTCGGGGGTGATCTGAAACTAGTTTCAAGTTAACTTTTCATGATAACACGTATTATGTTTTATATTTATATCACATGGCAGTGGGACATATTTTAAAGACACTTTAATTTTCATAATTCTGACCTTTTGATTTTCAGGGCAACTAATCAAAAAAATATGTTAGAATATATAGCGACCTAACCCATTATGGTATCTAACGAGAACAATGACAAGCACGAGGTCTTAAACATTTTAATCTCTATATTTCCCCTTTGATCTCTTTGTCGACTGACGAAAAAAAGTGTTTGTGCGAGATCTTCACACACTTTAATTTCCCTATTACCTTATGATCTCTAGGGCAACTAACGAAAAAAATTGTCTCGCGTTTTTTTGTATCATTGTCGTTGTCATATATCTTTTGATTTATCTATTGCTGATGTAAACACTGGTAACGTGGCCATGTTTCCGGGCCTGTTTTGGAGATCAGTGCCAATACAATTGTCTATTTTCGTTATCAAATAACAAATACCCGCATATGGGCCTACATTGCCCGCATGCTTACAGCATGCACAATGCCAGTCATTTATGACATCAAACCAAATTGCCGGCGCATAAAAAATAGAGCGCTCATGTCAAAAACTGAAACGTTAACCCTTTAACCGCCAGTCCCGATTAAATTCGTTCCTTTTTTTTTATTAGCACATTAAATACCAGCTTTCGACCTCCATTTGTCAAATCTGAATATTTTTCAATCGCTTCAAGTGGGTGAGAATTTCAATGAAATAATTTAGCGGTTAAAGGGTTGAGCATTGATGTTGGATGTTGACCAGGCTGCGCATGTGGTTTCAATTTGTACTCAGCGAATCGTGGCGCTTTATTTAATCTAAGTGTAACGGTACGTAAAAGGTCAGATTAATCTTATTTGGTGTATAGGCCATATATGCCTAAATTGGGAGAGGGGATTAAAAGTGGATTTTTGGGGTGATGTAGAGATTAGAACTTAGAAGTGGTGCATTTTTTTGTTATTCAAGATGGCGTCCAAAATTGCCGCCGGCAATAGTCTTCCTGAGAAAATTTTGTAAATTGGGCAAATTCAGCTCATTTTTGTTGTTGTAATAACGTTACACCCTTTTGTTTGGTTGAATGTTACTGATTCCATCTAGACCACTCCCAGTCAATTGTGATCATTATTAAACCCTTTTAACCCCAGAGGCTTTTTAACGAACACTGTTGTGGTGTCAATTTATAGGCTAACAATCATTTTTAATGCATTATTCTTGGTGAAGGATTGGTGTCAATACAGCTAGTGACTATGGTAATGACAATTGTTTATTCTAATTAATTAATATTTATAATAATAAAAGAATTATCAGTGGTGATATATTGGCATTAATACAATGATTTACATGTATTGTAATGTCAATTGTGTAAACTTCTCAATATTAGCTAACTTGTCTTTCAAAATGCACCATTTCTACTATTTTTTGTGTTTACTGAATCTATCTAGACCACTCCCAGACAATTAAAAAATATATTGAACTTTTTTAGCCCGAGTGATAATTTTAACAAACATTCACCATACTGCAATTAACCTAATTACGTTAACTAATTAGGCCTACGTTTAATGCAATTAACCATTACAATAATAGATCCTGTCCATTCGCGAAAGGGTGGGCTGACTTGAGCAAAACTCAAAGTAGCCACTACTGACAATCCTAATTTAAAACGCATTTGTTTAAACAGATTCACAAACATTTTGTTCAATGCAATTCTATAAAGCTTATTTATACCGTTCTTTAGACTGTCAGCAAAACAATTTTACATACATTTATCATGTTTATATCCTTAACTTTTAATTACAGACATATTTTGTCAGTGGTCTATGTCTGAAGATGTTTCTTTATAACAACAAATAAGATATAACAACAACTAATAAGGGCTCAAGCCCATTCTGTGAAACTCAATATCCTTGACCTCCATTGCTGTCACCGAGACAACTAATACAATGAAGTATGGGGGAGGGAGTCCTATATAACTTTGTTGTCACCGAGTTCCCATTCAAGACGGTTTCCGGTGACGTCACTGCGTTTCACAGAATTTTATACTTTATAGAGACTCTGACGACTGCATTTTTAAACGGTTGTGGTCTTTAGGCCTAACGACTGACCAACAACAGTGGGGCGATACACTTACGACCGTTTAGCCAATCAGACGACAACTGGGCGTCTTTTTGAAGACTTTTGTTGAATGTAGGGGGCGCGTGTCTGTCGTCACAGATTCTTTAACTCATCGTTAACACTGATGTCGACTACAGTAGACATTCTGTGTGTTACTAGCACCTGTATCACCATAAAATTTTGTTGAAAGTAAATTATGCTTTCAATCTTGAAACAGTGATATATGTTGGAGCTCAAATTTTGCAAATCACACAAATTTTCAGTCACTTGAGTTGGGGATCGCGGATCAG
The DNA here is from genome assembly GCA_964017125.1 of Flabesymbios commensalis. NCBI lineage: Eukaryota > Metazoa > Annelida > Polychaeta > Terebellida > Flabelligeridae > Flabesymbios > Flabesymbios commensalis. Next base: position 45,396,358 of record OZ024918.1, on the reverse strand, counting down.
CTCAGTGGTCTAAGGGTTAACATGCAGCGACTGTATTTCGACAATGGTCCAACCTTGTAGCAAATGAAGGGAATTTGGCAACTGCTTTCAGACTGGCTTATCATTCTTGAGCAATCTCACGTCCCCTTTCTTCCTCCTCTTTTCATGAGTATGTCTGAATGAATCACCTGGTGATTCAGATAACACTGTCACTGCAGCTACCCCCATTTTTTGAGTTTAAGGGTGGGGTGGACACAGGGGAGGGGTTCTGGTAACGACTATGTCCAATAATCAGTTTAGAATACTGGTATCATTAGAAAGAAGCCTCATCGGGCTACGCCCTCTGAGGATTCTTTTTAATAATACCGTGTGCTTCACTAATTATCTGATACAAAGGCACCCTTTTTCCACAACCACCCCCCCCCCCCCCCCCCCACTACAATATACACCAAGGTAGACAACAGAACGAGTCGAATAGCAGACGACAGACTCCATACTGCCTGTATTTGATCGTCGTTCAGATTCTAACAAGTCGCTATGACAATATATTTAATTAATTCGCAAGCAGTATATTTTTAAATTATGCCACAAACCAGTCCGCTGTAATATTATCCAGCGTACTTGAGATGACAACTTTGTATCTGGCCTGACTTTCAAAAAATGTCACTTGGTTGACCCCGACGTACGTCATAGGTCAATGGAGGTGATTGGATACTGGTTTTGTGAGCGATTCCCTTGTTCCGAATTAAGTAGCTTAAGGGGGGAGGAGTATTGCAAATTCATACATTTTTCAACCTGTTCAACCAGTTTGGCATTGCGGTCAATTGTGGTAAGTGATCAATCACTCACTGCTCACTTTACCACTTTTAGGTGAGCTTTTTTGACTCACCTGCACCAAATCTGACCTATTTAGTTATAGCCCGCTGGCAAAATGAAATGAATCGGGCTTTAGGCCACCTTTGTGCACATATAGGCTAAACTGGGCCAGGAGAACCTCCTGAGGATGGTGAGATGATTGAGATGACACTGTCCTCCAGACACAGGATTCGAAATTCGAGCCCTGGCGGTCTGAGGCCGAGCACGCTACCTCTCGGTCACGGAGGCTCCCCACAATACTAACTTTCACACGTGGATGGGGAAGAAACAATTTTGTTTCTTTCAAACCGCCGAGACCGGGAACCGAACCCCGGACTCTGGCGTGAAAGGCAGCGGTGCTAACCACTACCCTAGGGCCCCCGCCCTTTTGTAAAATAATGCGATGCGATAAATCTTCATTCATAAATCTTCAGCCCGCTGGCATGTAACCCAGCAGACACAAGACGTTGAAACAATGTTAGTTCAACGTTGGTCCAACGTCGTAGACGGTGGAGCAGCGTTAAACCAACATTGTTTCAACCTCTTGTGTCTGCTGGGATACGCTTACTAATTTTTTAAAACACTAAGCACTAAGTTTGAACAACATTATTCATCACAATAATGATTCTTCATGCCCCAATTTAGCATTATTAAAGTAAAAGAAACGATTAGCATTATTATTATTATTATTAGCATTATATAGAAACATCACAATCACTAAATGTATTTATATACTATATCAGTAAATCGGCCTATTTTTAAATGATTTTCTTTGGTTTGACAATAGAAACATGCATATCATCCATTTTTATCGATGTTGTATATTGATTAATGATGCTGTATGTTGATAGTGAACATTAAATTTGTCATAGCAAATGTATACCAAATATGAGAAAAGATCATTCTAAAAAAAAAATTTCACAGCAGTAAAGTATATATGGAAAGTATAAACTTACCTATTACATAGCATTGTCAAAGGGACTACACATGTTGACATGTAAATTTTGAAAACTGAATTTATGTAAATATATAGCCTACTCAACTGATCTCAACTAAATATATTTTAAAATCATTAAAAAATTCAAAGCACTGAAAAAGACTAGTTGTATTTCCGATTTGTATACTGTCATGTAAACAAAACTGTGTGCAGTATACAACACTTTATACCTTGAATACCGGCCATCTGAGACCGCGCAATCCAGGGTATTGCAAAGAACACCGACGTTAATTGGTGTGTGAAAGTGAGGGATTAGGGATTGCCCTGCAGCACTGATTGGCTGCCCATCGCTGGGCCGACGGCATCAACATGTGACCTAATGCTGTACTAACATTCAACCATCCTTCAGGCATGTCAGGTGTACATATAGTTTGTTTGTGGTATATTTTGATACTTAGAAATGTTGATAAAAAAAATGTTCCTGAAAGTCTGAAAATTTTGAAAAAATTGAAATCATGGTCTGCGGGATACACTGCTTCATACAGAACAAAATACCAAAGTTGATCATCCCACAGAGCCACTTTAACCCTTTAACCGCCGGTGCCGGATATATTCGGGTTTTTATTTTTTATTAGCACACTGAGTACCACCTTTTAAACATGTTAAAGATGACATGTGACATCAATCAGCAACATTTAAAAACATTTGACCTCCATTTTGTCAAATCTGAATAATTTTCACTCACTTGAAGTTGTGGATCGCGTCAGCGAGACACAACTTCAAGTGGGTGAAAATTCAGATAGAATAATTTGGCGGTTAAAGGGTTAATGATGTCATTGATAATAATTTACTAGCCCTTTTTTAAAGCATCATAGTTACTTCATAACTTTGTTTTACATGACTGTACCAATTTCCTTGATCATCTATTATCATAGCCTCTGAAAATTGGTTTCCTTCACCATATTCACCTTATTTATCAATTTCTCACCTATACTAATTTTAATGTTTTTCTTGTATTTACTTAAACTGTTTAACAGAAAACGAGTTGTTTTGGCGATGTGTCACCAGTGGATGAGAAAGGAGCGAAAGGGGGAAATACCCGTTCAGATATTTACCTCGGCTAAAATACATTTAAACATATTTAATGTTACCATTATGTTGTCATTTATTAATATTACCAAGTTATATAAATTTGAATCCTTCAACCATGTTAACGTATGTACACAGTAAATGCAACAACTGCTCAGAAATCGGTCAGATACTATATCTTTCTCTAAGCCCATTTAAAACCAGAATAATCTTTACTTTACTTAACGCAACATCACTCGTTTAATGTAAGAGCTTCTATGTTGTGTTCACTTGTGTGTGGCCCAAATATAGAGCTCTTAACCCAAATATATTCTAGACCTGAGTCATAGCCTTTTTTCCTTTAACTTTTATGAAATTCTTAGCCATGTGGAAACCACCAATAGATATATTACAGGTGTATGAAGGTGTACGAATTTTCCCACTGGACCTCTTTGATGAATTGTGCTCTGCAAAATATGAGAGCCAACTATTCGATGTATGTCCCCTGAGGGCCAAAGAGATCCCACGACGTGTTTCAAAGGTAACCTTTAAAGATTGCTGTGCTTCTGATTGGCCGAAGTGGCGGTGCTGCTTTGTGATGTGGTGTAGCGGCAAGGTTTTTAGAGCCACTTTTCCGTGTAGGCTCGCGTGGTAGGCTCAGCAAGTGAAGTGTGTTTGAAGTGTAACTGCTGGGATGAATGAATCAACGTTGACAGGATACATAAGAGAATCTTGAAGCACATACTGCCTGAAAAACAACGTTTAATATCACCCGGTCACCTACCATCATTGGACGTCTGGTGTTAATCCTGACAATAACGGCAGGGCTATGGGTTTCCCTCCATTCTCCCTCACAAGATGTTCACTACTACTGACTGCAGGGGTTTATTGCTTGCATCATATTCATTCATGTCAATAGAACTGTTAACAACGCGAGTTGTGTTTTTTTTGCATTTTGTTCGCCTTTTACAATACAAAACGTAAGGAATGCTGTGTCTCATCGCTCTGCAAATTTCCTTGCTGAAATGAAAGCTCTAGCTCCTTTATTTAAAATTGTATTTACAGTGTTTTTTATCGTATCCCAGCAAACACGAGACATCCACCCGATTTTTTCACTGTCTACGACGCTGGCCCAACATTGGGTGGATGTCTCTTTTTTGTTGGGATAGGGGCATAATCAGTTGAATTTATTCCAGTAACTTTCACAAAATGGCTCATATTTATTAGAAAATTTTGTTATCCTGATGTATTACATAGGATAGTTAAAGGGACTACACAATTGGTAACACTCAAATATTATAACAAGGGTCATTTGAGCTCAAGCGCCAAGAATAGACTACTCCACAATATTTGAATGATTGACAGCATGTAAGACATATCTTTAGGGACAGGTTTTAAAAATGATTTCTGAGTAGCATTCAAAAACTTACAAAATTTTTTTGACAGTTATTTTTTGTTGTTTTTTATAACATCTAAAAGCAACGAATTAACAACTAAATTGTAATAATATGATGTGACTTTATGGAGGCTGTAGCTATTCTGGATGAATGTTATTAACCATGTTGTTGTTTTTGTATAATCGGCTTTATTAATACCATGGAAATGGGTGACAGCTTGTAACATTCCGTCCCCCCTGACTTGATTTCTAAGCCCCTTTTGGGATTTAATTCTTGGCCTAATAAAATTAATCAGTGAGATAGCCTGCCCTTCCAGTACAGTTTAACTATCCCCAGTATATACCACGATCCAGCAGCATTTAGGAATGCATAGAGATCAAACCTGTAATGAATTTAATACCAAGTGTATAAGTAAATACGGCAAAAACTCAAGGTTCATCTACGTGCCAGTATAATGTAACAGCTGGCCTGTGGCGAAGTACAATTATCAGAGGTATTTATATCTACTTTGTCAATACTCGTATTTTTAAACTAGGTATATTATGATTAGAAATTTAAAATAGATGTATTACATCTGATTTATTACAGTACAATATTGTGAACAAATTCGTAACATTTGTTCAACATGAAAATATACACTGGCATAGGTTACTAACTGACATTGCGATAACAAATTTGGCATTTAATATAATATGGAATACACTACCAGCGTGAATAGGCACACCTGAAGATGTCTCCCCTCCAGCAGCATAACCATTAAGGTTGATAGCTAATAGTAGTAGTGTTAATGGCTTTTGTAATTAATGTTATTAAATGGCTCCTGTGGACAGTAAAGATGTGGTTAAACTCTTTTTTTATATCTACAGTAACTAAATCGTCTTTAGGCTTAATTAGTTGGGCAATAGCTTCAATATCTTCACACCCGGCCATGTGCGAAACACAATGCGGCCTGTCAACACACCTAGCAAACACGAGACGTTGACCCAATGGTGGTCCAATTCTGACCCACTATCTGCGACGCTAGCCCAGCATCAAACAAGCACTGGTTCAACGCTCCGTGTTTGCTGGGCTGAGTGCATACTGCTGGCGGGGAATACAAGCCGACACCGACCCAATGTCTGTTAAATGTTGGGCCAGCGTCGCCAGCTGGCCAGTATTCATTCAGCCATAGTCACTACGTCATGCTGGCGGTACCGGCATGTTGGCGGTACCGGCACGATGCTTTGAGCCAAAGCTGGGTTAATGTCGTTGTATTAACCCATTCACCGCTGAATTATAATGTCATAAAATGCCTCAGTGCTGAATTTTTTTTAATTTTTAATTAAAAACAGTAATTACTGATGTCGCCAAAAGGCGACATCCGCGGTCTGCCAGGTGGTCGCCTTTCGGTGCCAACCGCGGTGAAAGGGTTTAATAGATATACTGCTGGTGTATGGGTTGATGACCACTGATGTCTATAATAACTGCAACATATTTTCTTTGAAATCAATCGATTTTTGTCGGCCATTTTGTTTTTGTATCTATTGTTCTAACTATATATCTAGTGACTTAATCAATAACCAGAACCAGTACATTTATGGTGTCTTTGTCCGCCGTGGTCTACATTGCCGAAATTTCTTTTTGTGCTACATTTTTTTTTTCAATTATCGGCAGCGGTCCCATACTTTATCCATGGTCAGGTTTTTAGTGAAGATTGCGTGTGTTTGAGCTTGTAATCAATGTGTGTATATCGCACAAATGGGGACATAAAATATTGTGATATTGAACTTGAACACTATTTGCAAATACCAGTTAAAAAACTTTAAAAATGTGTGCAAGGCATGCTGGGAGTCTTAGATATGATTACTGAACATACTTTACCAATATTATTGATAAATAAACTTATTTTACTCAGAAGGTCTTAATGTAAAAAAAATGAACCTAAACTTCTCAAAACTATAGAACTATAGAACATGCACTTAACAGATTTGTGCACGGATCAATTATATTTAACTAGTAATTTTGAGTTGTGTTAAATATATAATTGGTTCAAATTAAATATGTTTTCCAATAAATTCATGATATTGCAGACTCTGCAATTTACCAACCGACTTGTTGTCTTAACTATGAACATGTGTGCCAGCTTCAATCCAGAGCGACTTGTTGATGAAACCTAGCTGGGCTGTATCTCACAATCTAGCCGACTTGATTATCTATGTATGTCTTCTGTTATCAGTATGGATATATAGGGCCTATTGTATATCTGTAATCTTCTACAGGTTACACAGAATAAAGTAATGATACATATGTCCTTACTCAATTGTATTTTTCAGCAGATATATCTATATAGTGTGACCAAGGATACTCTTTGGTGTGACGAGCTGAGCGAGTCAGGTGTTCAGGTAACGAAACATGAGTAAATTCGAGCAGCCAGGTAAGTTCTTCAGGGACGGACTACTTCTGGGAATTCCTGTCACTCCACAAAGTTTAGAGAAAGGTCTCAGCTACCAGTTTACTCACGAAGATGTAATGGTGGCTGGTTATCCCAAGTCAGGTAATTATTTAGCATTGGTTATTTATTGTATGTTATTGGTCGTTTGCTTATTAAGTCAAAAAGCTCAGCTACCAGTTTACTTCAGAAGATATAATGGTGGTTTTGTGAATTGTTGTTTGTTTGTTTGTTTGTTTGTTTGTTTGTTTGTTTGTTTGTTTGTTTGTTTGTTTGTTTGTTTGTTTGTTTGTTTGTTTGTTTGTTTGTTTGTTTGTTTGTTTGTTTGTTTGTTTGTTTGTTTGTTTGTTTGTTTGTTTGTTTGTTTGTTTGTTTGTTTGTTGCTTACTGTGGGTTTTTTGTTTGTTTATTTGGTTGTTTGTTTATTTGTGTGTTTGTTTATTTGTTTGTTCGTTTTGGTTGGTTGGTTGGTTGGTTGGTTGTGTGGTTGGCTGGTTGTTTGGTTGGCTGGTTGGTTTATTGGTTGGTTGGTTGGTTAGTTGGCTGGTTGATTTGTTGGTTGGTTGGCTGGCTGGCTGGCTGGCTGGCTGGCTGTTTGGTTGGTTGTTTGGTCCGACGGTTGTTTGGTCCGACGGTTGTTTGGTCCGACGGTTGGTTGTTTGGTTGGTTGGTTGGTTGGTTGGTTGGTTGGTTGGTTGGTTGGTTGGTTGGTTGGTTGGTTGGTTGGTTGGTTGGTTGGTTGGCTGGCTGGTTGATTGGTTGGTTTGGTTGGTTGGTTGGTTGGTTGGTTGGTTGGTTGGTTGGTTGGTTGGTTGGTTGGTTGGTTGGTTGGTTGGTTGGTTGGTTGGTTGGTTGGTTTTGTGGTCAGGGTGAGAGTTAGGGTTTATGGTTTGGGACGGGTAATGGTTCCAGTACCTGGTTCCCCATAAAACCCGGTATCAACCTGTCAACCGTACTCTCATCATACCCCTTTCAAGGGCATGCCTTTCCATGTTCCCAACCTAGTGCACTGACCGAGGAGAAGCATAGCCTGATTGGTTGGTTGGTTGGTTGGTTGGTTGGTTGGTTGGTTGGTTGGTTGGTTGGTTGGTTGGTTCGCTATTGGCTTGTTTAGTGGTGTAGCTTGAGCCCAATATTGAACGCATAGGGCTGTAGGGGGGAGCTGACCCTTTTTTACAGACACAAAATTACCTTAACATCGCTTAAATTGCCAAAGCTTGACACCCCCAATTTACTTGTATGGTGCCTAAGAAATTAGTTTTTATTACTTTAAAAGATTTTAATATCATTGGTTGACATGTACCTTTATCTCTGTTTTTTAATGTGGGGGTCATTAAAATGTCAATCGGACTTCCCCTCTCCTTTTTTTCATTCTAGCTCAGCCGGATATGTCAAATTTTCTTAGAGTGGGCTATTTTCAATTCTAATGTAAATGTAGACCATCTTATTGTTGTCCAAATAATCATTTGTTTCGATTTCCTCATTATTCAATTGAGTATAAATTGACCTAGTGCGGGTACTATTATTTCCTTCAATATTAATGATTGTTCTTGCATCTACTGACCTACATGTACTGTAATCGTTTACATTGATTTGCAGATGTTATCACATTGTCAATTAAGTTGGTACTTTACGAAGTGGCATATATATACGTTATGACAAAATACTGAGGTGTTTTTTTTCAGGAAATACATGGATAAAGTACATCGTCTACCTGTTGCACAATCTTAACAAACATGAATCTGAAGGGCAGACTCTTTTCGATTCAGTTCCTATTCTGGAATATGCGGGGACATTTTCAGCACAAAAACCATCAGAAAACCCTACTCGTCTTGTATCTTCACATCTAAATTTTGCTCTGTTGGAGGACTACGTTGTCAAACAAAACATAAAGACCATTCACGTGCGACGAGATCCACGAGATGTACTGGTCTCTTGGTACCATTTCTATCAGATTAACAAAGCTCTTGGTCCATTTGAAGGATCGTGGAACGATTTCTATGAGTTATTCATGAAAAAAGAACTACTTTATGGTGACGTAATACATCATGTAAATGGTTGGCTTAGCGAGGCGCATCATAGTAATATACTATACATAAGCTATGAAGAGATGAAGGGAAATCTTAATGGAGTCATTGGTAGATTGGCTTCTTTTTGTAACCTCACAGTGACCGAAGAGCAAATTAATTATGTTGCAGAAAAATCTACATTTAAAGGAATGAGTATTGATAGTAAAGTTAACGGGGAAAACTTTGCTAAAAGAGGGTTGTATAATTTTGAAAAAGGGAAGTTTATGAGAAAAGGTGTAATAGGAGATTGGAAAAATTATTTCACCGAGGAACAAATTGAACACATGGAAGAGAGATTGAAAGAAAAATCGCAATTTTAATGGTTGTATATTATTAAAGGTGTTTTAAACTGATTTTAGTTTACCATATATGTTATTGATGCTCTCATCATTATTATAGAGCTGGTTATATTTTGTTTTGTGCTTTTGAGTCTTTCTCACTAAATATCTATTTATCTATTTTAAAACCCCCAATATCACGCAAATATCAAACATTAAAGAGAGGGAGAGAGGGACATGGCGCAATGGTTAGAGCGTGGCGCTCTGCCGATGTCGCTGCCTGCCGTGCGGTTTCGAATCCGAGAAATATCATGTTTCTCCCCTCTCAATCTTGGGACATTGTTAAGATGGTGTGTCCTTGGGCAAGACACTTCACCATCAAATGCTTCACTTGACTCAGGTGAAAATGAGTACCTGCTAGAACAGAGATGGCAATGTGTACGATAAGTTCAATGCGCCGAAACGGCTGCAGGACTGTATGCTCTCCGGGGAGTTGGAATGGCACATGAATGAACAGGTCCAGTGACCAGGGGGTAAGATGTGAAGTCCGATGATAGGTCTTCAGACTTGATATCAGACTATAAAAAACCTGCACCTTTAAAGTAGATGGGGCGCTGTGATTGCCTGAGAAAACGTTGTGGGCCCACCAGCATGCGCATTGTGGTGAACGTCCCCATTTGTGCGCTCCGCCGCAATGTGAATATTATGGTTCATTAGAGTAAAAAGCTGCTTGACGTATCGTGTCTTCTGGTTTTTAAACTTTTGTTTAATCAAGTTTTTTTAGGCCTTTTTTTGGGGAGGGGGGGGGGGGGGGTAATCCACACCACCCCATTCGTCTAAATATCGCCAAACAAACAAGAGGCGTTCACCCAATGTTAGTTTAATGTTGGTCCAGCATCGCAGACGGTAGATCAACATTAGATCACCATTGGGTCAATGTCTCCTGTTTCCTACAATTTCACTGCAGCCCGCATACAACAACATTTACCACATAATTATGTTAAGATATGTTAAGTAGGTAAGGTTATCATATAACGAATTAATCGTTTACCTGACAAATTATTCAATTGGAATTTTCACCCACTTGAAGTTGTAAGATAAGATAGATAAGATAGATAAGACAAATGTTATTTTAGATCGGTTCATTTAAAAAATTGTGGCTTGCTGACGCGATCCACAACTTCACATGAGTGAAAATTATTCAGATTTGACAAAATGAGGGTTAATTATTCTCAAATTTTGTTGATTGCAGTAAAATTTCATCTTTAACATGTTTAAAAGGGGATACTTATTGTGGTAATAATTAAAAAAGAAAAAACAAATATATTGTATCAAGGGTTATGTGTGAATTTGGTTGATATCCATATTATTAAAGGCTGATGCATAGAAATCAACATTGAATAATAGGTATTTTTACGAATCTGTTAAGACCACTTCCTTTTAATGTATTGTTAAATTATCACCATAAGCCATATATGTATAAAGATGGCAATTGCACAGGTTGGCATTATAAATGTAAGGTTTTGTTGGTTCCCGGTGCTGAGGCCTGGAAATCAATAATAATAATACAAGAGTGTGGAAATCTTTTTTTAACCAGTAATACTGTATTTTTATATCCAATGTACTTACGTATATACAGTTATACTGATAGATACAAGTGAAACCTTCGTTTGGATGAAAGAAGGGTACCTTCATGTCAGTTTATATCACAATACAAGTTTATACAAAAGACTTGTAAATGTATTTTTCATCTATGGAATTAATAAAGTATCAACCCCACATTTCTTTTGTTCGTATACAGTTTGTGTTTGGAGCTGATACATAAAACAAAATTATGCAGATACATTCACTGTTTAAAGACGTATTTGAGGATCTAATATCTACATACACCACTCAGTGTATTATCCAGCATATTGACCCATTGTCTAAATAATCCACAGTTAATTCTTTACAAAGGTACATTCAGTTAAAACCAGTCAAACAGAAAGTCACCGAGACAATACGATACGCTGATTTCAATGCAGTAGTGTATTAATCATTTAAAGGGACTGGCTCAGGCTAAAATCATCAAATAATCGGTGATTTTATTTTGGCTTATTAATATGACCATATGATGTAAACAGGTCCATAGACTAGAACTGCAAAAGTTTTTTTACTTTTTGTGCTGCGCATTTACCAGTTAGGCTAGATATAGAGACGAAATTCCCGTATTTCTTATGTTTCACATTGTTGTCCAAAATAAGAAATCAGGAATTTCGTCTCTGCTAAACATGCTAACCAGGCTTCAATGAGACCTCTAGAAGTAGTTCCCACCCAACAAATTAAATAGGGCCTACATGATGCATCCTTAACATGCGATTCCCCCATCAGCCCCTCACACTTAAAATTGACAAACGACAATTACTACGTAAATATATAAAATACCATGGGAAAAATTTCCAGAACATTCCGCGGTGCCCTTTAGACCAAAAATAGCGGGATTCACTTTCATGTTATTATATCATGATACTGGGACCAAAACCCCACCATTGGCATGGAATTATGAAGCCAATGAACACCTCTTTGTTCCATTATAAAAAAAGTATTTTTATAGCAGTCAAAAGCTCCAGCTGATGAACACAACACACATCTACTGTTAACCCTTTAACCGCCGGTGCCGCATATATTCGGGTTTTCATTTCTTATTAGCACATTAAGTACCACCTTTTAAACATGTTAAAGATAAAAGGTGACATCAATCAGCAATACTTAAAAACAGTTGACCTCTACTTGTCAAATCTGAATAATTTTCACTCACTTGAAGTTGTGGATCGCGTCAGCGAGACACAACTTCAAGTGGGTGAAAATTCAGATTGAATAATTTCGCGGTTAAAGGGTTAAAGCGCTGTTTATACAGCCATAAAACTATGTTTGTATAACCCATGAAGACTAAATGGGGGTTTTTCAATTTGAAATCAGCATAAATGTCTTAGGCAGCTCTTTCCGCTCCTTTTGAATACCTATGTTATGGGTTAACGGCCATTATAAATAAATATGTTCACTCATACAGTGCGGTAATCGATTTTTTTTAGACGTCAGAATCTGACGGCTACAGATTTTGACGTCTAAAGTCGATCCTCGCGCTGTAAGGGTTAGTTTTACCTAAATTATAATCCCTGATTTGAACATATCTATACATGACGCTACCTAAGAATAATATTACCCCTTAAAATAATATTCACGTCTATAGCCGTTTCAGGATTTTAAACAGGGGAAATGATGGAGAAATTAACATCAAATCGGGTACATTAGCATATGTTTTGATTCAAATTATACAAATGTAAGTAGTTTTTACCCACTTTAAGTAGTGAGTCGCGGCAACTTTAAGGGGGCCACCATTCTATTACTAAGAGAGGAGGGCTTTTGAATTTGAATTAGATTGTGATTTGGACAAATTATTTATTTCACTTCCAATCTGCAAAATTTAATTTTCCTTTCTCAGATTTTTCTCAGTCTACAAAAGTTGGATCCCATCTAGGCCTAGTATTAATCTGGCTGTCAAAGAGCCGAGCGAAGCGATATTTCACAAGTTTAAGGGGCATTTAATGACGCCGAACGAATTATTTAAAGGGTCATTAATGATATTGCTCATGAGCTTATACAATTATTTATTTCCAATTTATTTATCAACAACATGTCCATCAGACAATTATTTATATCACGAAAATTCAATCTGAAAATATGTAGTTAAAAAATCTTTCACACCCTCCTGGTAATTGAATGCTGCCCCCCCCCCCCCCTCTCACTTACTTGCGACAGGCATGGTTCTCAGCTCGAATATACTATAGGCCTACCTGTATACTGTCTCTATGCAGCCAGATCGTGAAAGTTGCACAAAGGACCTTATAAATATTGATGTACATGTATTTAGCATCTCACGTGCGTTACCATGTTGTGTTATACTAAGTATCCTGAACTCTGATGACCTTAATTGCCTATTTAACAGTTCAGGCCGGGCTGGCGGCTATAGTACTGTAGGAGCAAATTGTTTTTCAAGAATACACGACGTTCTCCAGAAGAACCCATCACCATCATTAAATATATATAGTGTTATTTTATGAGTGTAGGTTATGCAGCAAGACACTCCTAATAAATGTAATCCACCATTGTTAGTCATTCTCCACACATAGATGGCGCTCACGTCAATCTCCCTTTTATTTCCCTCACCATTTTAAAAGCTTTTTTGAAACATATGTCGGCATTATAAAAACGCCTGTGCGTCTTGAAAGAGTCTGAAACGTAAAAAAACACTACTCCGCCACATATATAATTTCATGTGATAAATATATAAATATTAGGCGTTTCTTTCTTCACCTACGCTGCTATAAAAAATATATTTCGCGTTATTGCTAATATGATGTTTTCTACAGGATCTCAAAAATAATAATAGTAACCGTATGGAAAATAGCATAATTGCTAAGCCTATGACAACATACATGTAGTCAGTTCTGCTATGAAATGGTCATGTAAATTTTAAGAAGATAAAACATCACATACGCCAGTCTTTCTCCATAATATGTGACGTTACACATACTAAAAGCGCCACCTGGTGAATAACTATGGTAACAGATAGGTCATGGGCTAGAACCACCCACCATGCACCCCAAACAAGAATAGCTACGACAGACGTTTGCGTAGCCCTACCCCCTAATTTTAGACGGGTTTGGGGGTACCTCCCTAAAAGGGGTCAAAATATAAAGTTCATCCCTTTTTTTTGCTGTTAACATCTCATTTCATGTTTTAGACATATCAAGGTTTAAAAAAAAGTGTGGGTGAAATGTGTGGGGGGGGGGTGCATGGTGGGTGGTTCTAGCCCATGGCCTAAGAACATAAACAGGTCAATTATTTATCCCTCATGCACAGTGGGGGTGCACTACCCCTTTAATCGACAAGAATGGCCAATTTCATTTATCATGTTTATAATAAGAAAAGTAACAAATATGTGTAATTGTGCTTACAGCCATTGTAGCGGTATTGAACAAAACTGCTATCAAGTTAGAAAGAAAGCATATAATTACATAATTTTAAAAGACAATGGTGAAAATTCAAAGCCTATCTAGGCCTAGTTTGAAAATATAATCTTCAGTGAAAATGCAGAAAAGATAAATTCTACATGCTATTCAACCGTTTCAGCGCGGGGCCGTCTTTATTCGTCAGAATCTGACGTCTGTAGACGTCAGACTCTGACGTATAAAGACGGTCCACGCACTGAATTAAAATTTTCTAATGGTCGTAGACCCATAACATAGATATTCAAATAAATCCAAAAGAGCTGGAATATAGTGTTTTTAATCTTTATATACTGGCAGGCCCATATCGTTTAAAGTAATAACAAGGGAACAGGGACGGCAGTCATAAAAAAATGTTGCAATATGTATAACAAGAAAAAACCAAAAAGCTCTCAACACATCAATTGAAATGTTATTAACGTCAACAATTTCATTAAATTAGTAACAAACAGAACATCAGAAACATTGACAACATTGCCCTCTGAATTAATTCCTTTATTAAATCAAACGCTAACTTATTGCTTCTTTCTTAACAGTTCACAACGTTGTCTGTACTGGTATTTCTTGTCAGCATTTACATTTCTGACGCACTTGGCACATTTAAATAAATGATTTTTTTTTCAAAACAATAAATTTGTTTTATTTGCTGCACGTACTCCGTGTATCACAGAGTAGTCTGTTGATTTTGTAGATAATTTTAATGCTCTTGATATATCATATGGAAAATACGAGAAAGAATCGGTGGGGGAGCTACAGAAAGTGCGAAATTTATTTCGGGGTTTTAAAATACACAATAAATAGTATTTAAATATAAAATCAATCAAATGTTCTATAATATTTTCAATTTTTAACATTTTATGTGGTGTTATTTGAATAGAATTCACCAACATTTAACATACATTGGGTTGGTGGCGGTCTGTACTCGCCGTAAGCACTACCAGACCAGCAACTGGGAATGTTGACAAGCCACATTGTGTTTTGCACATCGGCGTGCTTCCAAAACAGAATAATAAATTATGCTTAATACATAGTCTCCACTGTACACAGGAGCCATTTAATAACATTAATTACAAAAGCCATTGACACTACATATATTAGCTATCAACCTTTAGGGTTATGCTGATGGAGGGGAGACATCTCCAGTTATCCACACACAAACAGTAATTCACTTCTTTTATTTGTAAGCCTACGCTTTTATTCAGCCAATTGGCGATAATGATTCCAATGAACCCATTAATATTTAGTGCGAAAGTTATATTTTTCATTCTTTCCACGGAACTGATAATGGAGAATTTGGAGAGGTAATCCCGTAGTCTCTATCTTACAATTTCGCTGAAATACCACAGATATTCCAGCATAATAAATTAATTGGATTAGAGTTAAATTTCGAAAGAGTTTTTAGGGTTCGTTATTTACTATACAATTTAAGTTACTTACTAGGTCATTGGCTCTTCTCTCTGGGCTTTTTGAAGTATAATTTATCTGTCTTATCGGCAGTTGCGATAGTGAAAATGTACAGTTTCTGTGATGGTACGGGCTAACAAATTTTTTACCTGGTTACTTAGATAGGGTTTGACTTTCGTGTAGTAGGCTGTGCATTACGTCCCTATTGAAATGCACAATCGCAGTATCCACTTCTTTGACTTGTGGGATCTTGTCGGCTTTTATTCTCAGTAATGCGTTGTAACTATCAATTTTATCATTCAGATCGTGCTTATCCTAGGGGTATGGTAAGGCTGCCATATGTATGTCAGGATAGCTCATTGGTAGTGTGGTTGACTTTGAATCTTGGCGTACCGGGTTCGAGTCCCCCTGCAGCCGATATCATTCATTGGTGCACACATAGTGACCCTAACTGTTTAAAGTAATGCGATAGAGACAACAAAAAATACAACCGATTAGTGCCACGTTAAAACAGTGCATAAAAAATAAATAAATAAAAATGATCAATATGTCAAAGTTGACATGCAAACGGGCAATAAAACCTTTTATGTCAGCTGTAGGGTTAAGTGATTTTTCTGTGTCTACCTGTTCGTCGGCTGCTAGAATTGACTGTCCCAGTGATTTACTTGAGAGGCTCAACCGTTGTGTGTGCCGCATAATACGAGTCGATTATGGAAGTGGTGATCGAAAAAAGGGGAAACCTTGCGGCATGGAAAAAAACTTCTGGGACAAAAATACTATTTTAGCTTTTCAATGAACGTTCGGTAGATTCTAATTATAATATTGGATAATATGAATAACAAAGTGTTTTGTTTAATTATCAGTTATGCTGAAATATGTGGTTCATGTGTTGTTAAATGCCCGGTAGTGGGGTCTAATGGTCCCCGAAACAAGATGGCGACGTTGCGATCCGACTTCCAGAATTGCTGTCACTTTATCCCGTGTTATGTTTCAGAGCTTTGCGAACGCGTTCAATTGTAGCACCGCGTTTTTATATAAACACGTGTGTTCTTATTGCCGACTCGCCCAGGAAGTCTGTGATGATCGTCGTTTTCTGGGGATTCGAGCCCAGGACCTAGTGGCCTGTAGTCCAGTAAGTTCCCATGCAAACACGTCAATCTAATGCCGGCGACGCTGGCCCAGCATTAAACCAGCGCACTCGTTTTTACTGACATCCCAGCAAAAAAAAAAGATGTTGACCCAATGCTGTGTGTGGTAGAGAGCATTTACCATTAAAACACTGTGGACAGTCAGGAACAGGAACAAATAACTAATTTGGTCAGATTTATAGTTTTCTAGTTTTGTCTATCAAGATTGCGTTAGCAGATAAAAAGAACAAATGAACATTCATAGATGGATCAATGAGTGGATAAATGGATGGTTGGGTAGGCCTATATATTTTGAAGGCTGGATTCAAAATGAATAATCAGGCCTTGGCACTATTCTTGGGGGGGGGGGTTCAAGCAAAATATATATTTTAGCTTGTGTGTGTGCCATTTGGAAAACATTAAAATTACAGATAATCGATTGTATTGTAAGTTTTGTTTATTTTTTCTGCCCACAAAGTTGAATCCAAAACTAGACCTAATATATCGACACAGAAGAACAATTTCAAGAGCCATTAAATGATGTTGCCCATAAGCTTACATACTTATTTATTTCAGGTTCATTTTAGGGTCAACTAATTATTCATGTCTTTCAAACCATTCAGTCTACTTACTTCACAAGAATTTAGTCTGAATATATATATCTCCGAAATACTACCCTCGGAATTGAATGGTGCACTCTTATTCACTGGCGTGACCATTCAGTGACTTATTTCAACACATGTTGTCAAATTGTCATAATTGTTGTCACGAGCCTCGTTGTCACGAGTATTCGTGACACGGGTAAATGTACGGGTAAATCCACATGCTGTTTACATCACCACCTTTTGTACCCCGGATTCTAGATTCTCGTGAAACTAAAACATATTACACATAGGCCTACTATATAAGACTTACAAGCTGTTCGTACGTAAAAAAATGGGTTATTTGGAAAACAAATCCGGACTTGTGTATATTTAGTGATGACGCATATGCATTGAAGCAGTTAGCTATGACTTGCTCACCTATTTCTCAATAATTATTTAAGCAATTAAGAAGGGCGTTAGTTATACAAAAAACTCTGGTTTGACGTGTCCTACTAGCTGTTTGTCCCAAAACTATATATTTGAAGGAAGACCAATTGACATTTAACCTCATTAAAGAGGTTGATGTGTGTTTGTGATAAGGCGAACCGAAAAGCTGTCATTAGATTTAAAAAATTGATATCACTTAGAATATACGTCGCAAGCTAATTTAATGTGAAGAGATAAAGCATCCTAGATGTTGTCAGTTGCTACGCGATAAAGAGCATTATAGCAGTTCTACGGTTGATAAGATATTTGAAAAGTATCTTAAGGTTGTGAGACTGGGAGCGAACAGAGACTTTAAAATTGTTCTAAGGTTGTGAGACTGATACGAGCAAACACTTGAGAATTATTTTCTTCACTTTTATTTGACACTTTTGCAGAGGTCTCAACATCTTCGTCTAAAATATGAAGTCACTAGTTCTCTGTCTATTGACGCTGGAATGCATGACGTCATTCAAATAATTACGTCATTATACCACAATAAACCTTTAATTCCGAGAGGTAGGAATATGATTTTTTCTCCACACTAATTCCTAGTCTAATGTTTATTAAAAAACATGTTCGCAATTTTAACCTTATTACCGGAACATGCAGACAATTTCTTTCGGTTTCAAAATCGCACTGTTGTTGATATGTATAGAAAAAATATAACAAATTGACAAATATTACAAAGCGAGTGATTGAGTTTAGATTTTAATACTATTGTGTTGTATATTTTAAAACCCGAAATTAATTATGCACTTTCCTGTACCCCCCCCCCCCCCCGCCAAAAGCAAATCCGTATTTTACAGCTGATGTAGGAAAAAAATACAATTTCTCATTGTATTTATTTAAATGCGTTAAATGTGTCAGAATTTAAAAGCAGAAAAACCGGATGGATGACATTGTGAAATGTTAAAATAATATAGTGTTTGATTCAACCAGCAATTCAGGCGACATCATCAAACACGATCAGGTGTCACTTTTTGTATCTTGTTTGTTATTAATTGATCTAAATTTGTGGCGTTAATTATATTTTAATTGACGCGTTGAGAGCTTCAGGCTCTTATTGCTTTTATGTTGTAGTGAGATTTGCATGGCGATATTTGTATTGCTTTTCTTATTATTACATGGGATTGTCATAGTTTTGACGATACGGGCCCACCAGTGCTCGTAAAATGATTTTACATGTTATTCGTGTTAAGTAAATAATGATAAAAAATACTATATCCCATGTTTATTCCATTGAGGAAGGCAACACTTATGTTTTATACTTGACATCGAAATAATCAGATAATCAGATGATGCGGGCATAGACAAAACTACTTTTTAAATGCATGTTTTTAATGTGCAGCAACGGAAAAATTGACCGCTGTTATTTAGTTGTTATTTAAATCAGGGGATGGAATACCCTATTTGAGCTGGAAATATCGTGTAAACTCTGGAATGGAATCTGCCGACCACGTGGCAAATTAAGCTCTAATCTCAAAATCCTCATCCAGATATAGATTCCTAAACCCTTTAACCGCCAAATTATTCAATTTGAATTTTCACCCACTTGAAGTTGTGTCTCGCTAACGCGATCCACAACTTCAAGCAAGTGAAAATTATTCAGAATTGACAAAATGAACGTGTACTATTTTCAAATCTTGCTGATTAATGTCACATTATATCTCAATATGCTTGAAAGCTGAAATTGTACATACTAATAAAAAATGTAAAAAACGAATATAAGCGGCACCGGCGGTTAAGGGGTTAAGTCGTAACGTATGACTATCTTTCTTGTATTCACCTGCTCCTGGGACAGTGCTATCGTGTAGGCCCTATCCATAAGCGACGCCTTATTATCGTCTAGAGATCATGGAGCTCTTTGTTTTATAATATTTGTAAGTGTGTGTTTTCCTATAGTTCTATAACATTTTCTTTTCGTTGCAGTGACGGCGATCAAGTGTAAACGATGTCTAAAGCTCTTGATTGGCATAGACATCACTCACAGAGATTTAAACAATGTCACAGATAAGACTGATGTAATCCCCAAATATTATGACGTCGACTGTGACAAAGCATCAGCTGGGAAGTCTGTGAATTGTGGTAAGAAAGTGAAAGCCTGCACAGAATTCGCGGCCATCACTATGTTCACCATCAATTCACGTTATGCCCCATTCACACCTGTCCGTCAAACCACCCGTCGTCCGCTTCAGTCATCAGTCGTCCGCTTCAGTCAAAATCGCTCTGATAGAAAATATTAAAGACCATTCACACCTAGTCCGTCATCCGTCGTCCGTCATCCATTGTCAGTCAAAATCGGTCCGGGAGCGATTTTAACGGATGACGGATGCGGACCATAAATCATGGTAATGAGCTGTGGTTAGGGAATTCCCCAAAAATAATTCCTCTGTCAACCACTATCCCGGACTGTACCTTTTTAAAATTGTCGGTACACAGAAATCTGCGTCCACAGCTCTGAAAAGACGGATAGGTGTGAATTTAAAAACAGACAAGCCGGATGGATGACATTGTGAAATGTTAAAATAATTTAGTGTTTGATTCAACCAGCAATTCAGACGACATCATCAAACACGATCAGGTGTCACTTTTTTGTATCTTGTTTGTTATTAATTGATCTAAATTTGTGGCGTTAATTATATTTTAATTGACGCATTGAGAGCTTCAGGCTCTTATTGCTTTTATGTTGTAGTGACATTTGCATGGCGATATTTGTATTGCTTTTCTTATTATTACATGGGATTGTCATAGTTTTGACGATACGGGCTCACCAGTGCTCGTAAAATGATTTTACATGTTATTCGTGTTAAATAAATAATGATAAAAAATACTATATCCCATGTTTATTGCATTGAGGAAGGCAACACTTATGTTTTATACTTGACATCGAAATAATCAGATAATCAGATGATGCGGGCATAGACAAAACTACCTTTTAAATGCATGTTTTTAATGTGCAGCAACGGTTATTTAGTTGTTATTTAAATTAGGGGAGGGAATACCCTATTTGAGCTGGAAATATCGTGTAAAATCTGGAATGGAATCTGCCGACCACGTGGCAAATTAAGTTCTAATCTGAAAATCCTCATCCAGATATAGATTCCTAAACCCTTTAACCGCCAAATTATTCAATTTGAATTTTCACCCACTTGAAGTTGTGTCTCGCTGACGCGATCCACAACTTCAAGCAAGTGAAAATTATTCAGATTTGACAAAATGAACGTGTACTGTTTTCAAATCTTGCTGATTAATGTCACATTATATCTCAATATGTTTGAAAGCTGAAATGGTACATGCTAATAAAAAATGTAAAAAACGAATATAAGCGGCACCGGCGGTTAAAGGGTTAAGTCGTAACGTATGACTATCTTTCTTGTATTCACCTGCTCCTGGGACAGTGCTATCGTGTAGGCCCTATCCATAAGCGACGCCTTATTATTGTCTAGGGATCATGGAGCTCTTTGTTTTATAATATTTGTAAGTGTGTGTTTTCCTATAGTTCTATAACATTTTCTATTCGTTGCAGTGACGGCGATCAAGTGTAAGCGATGTCTAAAGCTCTTGATTATTGGCATAGACAGCACTCACAGAGATTCAAGCAATGTCACAGATAAGACTGATGTAATCCCCAAATATTATGACGTCGACTGTGACAAAGCATCAGCTGGGAAGTCTGTGAATTGTGGTAAGAAAGTGAAAGCCTGCACAGAATTCGCGGCCATCACTATGTTCACCATCAATTCACGTTATGCCCCATTGACACCTTTCCGTCAAACCGTCCGTCGTCCGCTTCAGTCATCAGTCGTCCGCTTCAGTCAAAATCGCTCTGATAGAAAATATGAAAGACCATTCACACCTAGTCCGTCGTCCGTCATCCATCGTCAGTCAAAATCGGTCCGGGAGCGTTTTTAACGGACGACGGATGACGGATGCGGACCATAAATCATGGTAATGAGCTGTGGTTAGAGAATTCCCCAAAAATAATGCCTCCGTCAACAACTATCCCGGACTGTACCTTTTCAAAATTGTCGGTACACAGAAATCTGTGTCCACAGCTCTGAAAAGACGGATAGGTGTGAATAGTAGTGACTAAAACGGACGACTGATGACGGATGACGGACGACGGAACATAGATGACGGACAGGTGTGAATGAAGTCAGCTTTAACCGTTTTACTGTTGACCAAGACTTTAGCATTTTTAAATCTGTTTCTTTAGGCTATCAAATCACAGTCATTGGAAATAAATAAATGTTTAAACATAAAAATTTGCAAGTGTTTGGTCTCAACTTAAATAAATATGAGTAATTTGCACAAACTTGATGTTGTGTGTCGCGGTATGACCATTTTAATTAAATAATATAGAGGACAAAAGGTTCAAAATTGGTTCATCACACACAGCTTTGTCACATATGAATATATGTACTATCAGCTAGCAATACCATATTATACATTTACTGCTATAAAAGCTAGAAGTTAATTTGCTTTTAAAATTACTATTGTTTTTTTTCGACTTGTCTATCCATTATTATTTTTCGACAGAATGACATAAATTTATATCTTGGGTTAATTGTGATATTTCCGGTTTTTAGCGCCTGGTACGACAGGTAAAGATACGGAATCTTTCACGTCATTACTTACGTATCGATCATGTGCCAATTAAGATCACAAAAAGAACGAATGTTTCATCAACAACCATGACCAACTGGACTTGAATGCACTGATAAATCCATTACCGCAGGATGATGACAGCCTTGTTGTTGATCGTGTCATTGGAAGGACATGCTTCTGTACATCTAAAAACTAAAATACGGTGACATCCTTCTCCAAGATATTTAAATGTTGAAATCTTTAAAACACAAAGATTTTCATTATCTAATTTGATATGTACAAGTCACATGTTACAAAGGGAAGCATGGCGACATAAAAAAAAACTTGTTAATGGCACTTATGTGTGTTTTTTTGTAGAGAATTTATTATCGTTGTTTCAGAATATGATCATTATTTTCTAATGATATGTCTTGCTACTACAGAATTGCGATCTGAATATTTATTGACACAAGACACGTCTTTCAATAGTTTCATAGAAATACTAGCATAAACTGACAAAAATAAAATTAGCCTCATTATGCAGACAAACACACAAAAAAATAAAAAATAAAAACATGTAATAACCCATTCAAGCCTGAATTTACTATTGTCATCCACTACAAGCCACTACAAGCCACTACAAGCCGCGAATTGCTGTCGCAATTCTCGACTTGTAGTGGATGAAGATGACTGGAAGTAGGTGACAAATTGAAGAAAATTACCATGTATTCGTAGAACAGTTTCATCGAAATTTGCCTTCTAAAACCCTTGCTTGTAGGAAAATTAGGTCTGTTTTCAGGGATGTAAAATGATGCTTTAATGCATCGTGAGGGCTTAAAGGGCTAATATGTCAATGTATTAATAGTTACTACACCTACGAATTTGAAGTTATAGATCATTCTTGCAGGA
This sequence comes from Flabesymbios commensalis, assembly GCA_964017125.1. Lineage (NCBI taxonomy): Eukaryota > Metazoa > Annelida > Polychaeta > Terebellida > Flabelligeridae > Flabesymbios > Flabesymbios commensalis. The sequence goes on along the minus strand of OZ024918.1, from coordinate 45,373,202 downwards.
ATGACAGTCATACATCTGTAAAGATCAGAGAAATCATGTAGACTTCATGGCATGTATGATATTAATGTATTGTATATGATTTTTTAAAAAAATTCCTCTGATAGAACATTTGTTACACACAGAGAGACCCTGTGTTAGCTCAATCCTTGAAAGATCTTCCCAGCACAGTCACAATTTTAACAAGTTTACCCAAGCCAGCAGCTCAGCCAACAACCACTGCTTGGTCTGCATCAAGGACAAAGGATGAGGAGCAGCACATAACAGAGGCTAGCCTGTCAGATGCAGTCTGGTTTCTGGGGAGAAGCCTATTAAAGGTGACCCTAGACACTACATGGTTTGAGGAGCAGCCAGCTGCTGAAAAGACCTCACAAGAAAACATCTCGATCTGGTCTGGGTACCATTCGCTTGTTATAGCCATAATTTACCTACAACATGTACAACCAGGGTTGGCACGCCATCACTGATTGCTGCTCCAGCACATGAATGACCAACGCTGCTTCCCATGGGCCTCTACAAACCTACAAAACATCTCCAGGTGGCCAGGAGTGATATGAATCAAAAGAGTCATGGCAGGAGGGGTGTCATCCCGATTAGGTGTTTACCGATTAGCCGAGGCCATTCCGATTAGGCGTCATGCCGATCAGGTGTGTCCTATATTAAGTGAGTGGGGAGTTGGTAGGAGGGGAGCCTAGTGCCAGCGTTGCGACCAAGTCGCTAAAAACAAGGCCTGTCCCCATAATTTCATTTGTTTAATAGACCTTTCTTTGTTTAAAATAATTACTTCAAAACATTTGGAGAAATCTGAATGCGATTTTCAAGGATGGAACAGATATAAACCCCCCACTGGCCAATCAAACACATGAAGAATATAATGTTATCTAATAAGGAGCTGTAGATGTGCTCTAAATTAAAAACAAATCGATTATCTTGATAATATTGATAATACGCTATGGCAAAATATAAATTTATTTAAAATGACTGACCATTTCCAAATCTTGATGTTGGAACACTTATTATATAAACACTTATTAAAGAAACAGATTTGAAAATCACTCTAATTTTGCTTACGCGGTAAAGGAATAATCATTTCAATATGTATTTTGAAAAAAATAGGGTCTTAGAACATCAATGACAAACTATTTGAGTTAAAAATATGATATATTAAATAATGCGGCTAGTTAACAGTTAACCCTGTAATAATAAACACTGTCAGTGCGTATTAAAATGTTTTCCCTATTTTGAACATAACTTTGAATAAAAATAATCACCATTTTGGAACCACAGGTAACCCAACCCTCTTCCCTAATATTACATTATCTCATTTTCTGAAAAATGTGTAATGCGATTGATTTTTGTGTGGATCGGTCACATTATGGTGCCAGATATCATCATAAATGATACACATGTAAAAAAAGGTCCAGTTAAAACAAATTCACACTCCCTCTCCCCCCAAAAGAGGACTGTATGCTGACAATGACATTTCAGATGCAATGTCTTCAAAAAACGTTCTAGCCTCCCCTAAACCGAGGCTCGTGTCTGAAGTCAATCAATTTGGGTTTGGGAAAGTTTGGCTGGTTCGTTATATTACCTTCCACTAGTAGTCCTCAGCACATAAATAAATATTAACGTTCTATTTTATTATTTATTATTCATTACAAGGATACTGGTGTATGTAAAGCAACATTTAATTCATGGGAAAGGTTTATCGGTCTAGTAATTTGACAAGTACATTTTAAATGTTTTTTTTGTAGGAGAGGGCTCTACGTTTTGACGAGAGACATGAAAGCTTCCTGAGTAATTCGTTTTAAAAGGGTTAAAATATTGTTAAAATTGTCTGTGAGTTATCTATAGATTGACTCACAGATCACCAAAGTAGCAGAAGTAGTAGTAAATAATTGATTTACGTCACTTTTCGGCACAAAAGGTCTTTTAAGTGACATTGTAATACGATAAAAGCGTTGTAGTCAATTGATGAGATGAAATGATGTACATATGATGATGTGAGGGTGGGGGTGATAGGGCATGGTGGGTTATTGAAAGAGTTTTCTTTCGCTAGCCCGATAAGGGGTTCTGGGCATGTCTAGGGGATCTACCCCCAGACATGCCCAGACGGCTGGAGACTTGGGTTTCACTGTGCAATTTAATGCTTGGGTTTAACTGTGCAATTTAATGCTGAAACGTGGCATTTCGCGCAGCTCCACTATACTCGGGTCGGATGTCCCCAGAGTAACACTAGAAAGGATAACTCCCTCTGGGTAACTCCGACGTGAGAGACCTTATGTCAAACACGCTATTGCCGGTTATTTAAGACTACCACGGCCTACACCAGCGCCAGCACTGATGCGGGTGGTGCATTGGCTCCGCTGCTGAGCGGAGGAACCCAACGTAGCTGAAATAGTGTATTGCCCAGTAAAACTGGACTTAGCATAAGCCTATTTACACAATTTTGAAATGGTGTATTACAAAATAAAATTGATCTAAAATTGACCTGTTTACGCAAATTTCTAGGGCTGACTAATATGCTGGCGGCCATCTTAGACGTCATATTGAATAACTTAAAATACCCAAAGATCTATGCTGGACATCATTAAGATCCTGATTCTACACATACCCCCCTACAAGAATCAGCATCAACCTGGCTTGGGGTATTTTTAGAAGGTTGATCCCATGGCTGCTTGACATTATGATATCCTATTTTGCGCATTAAATGACTGGTCGCATATAATAACATGCTATGGAAAAAAAATTCACTACTTCGAAAACCTATGCGTACCCTGGCGATTACCTACACATATTATGTGCCCAACACCTGGAACCATCAGAAATTATCTAGCTTTTTTTGTATACCTGAGTGTTATTTCTTCAAACTGTTGACTGACTATATGTCACGCTGCGATGCCGATAAATGTGCTATTTGTGGCTTCACGTGTGGCTTCTATAAAAAAGGATTGAACACGACCCCGTGATAACCCGGGTCACCCCGTGATCCCAGCAATTTAACCCTTTAACCGCCGGTGCCGCATATATTCGGGTTTTTTTTAGCACATTAAGTACCACCTTTAAAACATGTTAAAGATCAAATGTGACATCAATCAGCAATATTTGAAAACAGTTGACCTCTATTTTGTCAAATCTGAATAATTTTCACTCACGCGATCCACAAATTCAATTGGGTGAAAATTCAGATTGAATAATTTGGCGGTTAAAGGGTTAAATAAATGTCGTGATCAGAGTTGGGGTCGATCCCGGAATTTAACTGGAATTGAGTTCAATATTATGTGCAGTTGACTCTGATTTTGCATTAAATTAATGTATCTGCATGCTGGCATTCCACTCTCAAACTGGGTGTGATCAAAACTTGCAAACATAGGCCAGTATGGGAGGTCTATCAAGAAGTTCACATTTTTACAAGAAGGGCAGAAGCCTTTGTCCATTCCACCCACCCAGCCTTGTGAAGCGCTCAGCATACCAGCAGACTATTGATCAGTGGGTGAGGGCAGTGGCTTGTGGTATATCTTCTTCAGCCATGTACGGTTGACTGGGGTTGAAACTGAAGTGTGGTGGTAATCTGGGAAAGGTTGCAGAGGACAGTGTAGTGTGTGAAGGCAAATATTCGTACACAGCTCTATGTAAATGAGGAGGTTTTGTGTTCGCAACTAAGTTTAAATCTCGATGATTATGTAAATGTGGGGTGGTTGCGATCGCAACTAAGGCTAATGCTCTATGACTATATAAATGTGGGGGTGGGGGTCATCGAAACTAAATCTAAAACTCAAAGTACAATGTAAAGGTGGGGATGGTTGTTATCGCAATTAAGACTTCAATAGACTATATAAATGTGGGGGTGGGGGTCATCGAAACTAAATCTAAAACTCAAAGTACAATGTAAAGGTGGGGATGGTTGTTATCGCAATTAAGACTTCAATAGACTATATAAATGTGGGGGTGGGGGTCATCGAAACTAAATCTAAAACTCAAAGTACAATGTAAAGGTGGGGATGGTTGTTATCGCAATTAAGACTTCAATAGACTTTTTAGACAAAATAACATATGCATGTTTGGTATACCCGGATGGAAACAAAAATGTAATATTTCTTTAATCAACTCCTTAAGAACTAAATATTCCACTCTAGTTACAAATACTTTTATAGCTAACCAGTAAATATTAGATCGCGCAATAGTCATTTCGAAGGAATTTTCATCATTTTTCTCTTATTAAACATAATTTTGTCGTGATGTTGTGGGCATATATGAATCATTGTGGATTTGTATTCAGATATTGATGCCAAAAGAGCAGAACTACCGCTGCTTTCATTGCATTTGATCTATTTGTACTTCTAATTAATTTATGATATCACTACTTTGCTTTTGTGAGCTTATGATTATGTGGATTTAAATTAGGATATCGATGCCAAAAGAGCAGAGCTACTGTCGAAATGTACCAATTCGGCGGCCATATTGAAAAAATGGCCGCCATTAAAAAAACGAAATTGAGATTGGGTGAATAGCTGATATGTTTTGCTAGATAATGAACTATCAGTATCAATGGTTAAGATTTGGTGCTTTTATCACTAACTGAGCCTTTCTATCACAAATCTGCTTCACTATCACGTTTATTGTATTACTAACATCCCCCTTAATTGTTCACGCTTTGTCAAAGGAGGATATACAGAAATAGGTGAGCAAGTGATTGCTGGGAGCCTGCCTGATTTAATGCATATATGCGTCATCACTTAACTCTTTCAATCATGAATTTACCATAGTCATCATCATCCACTACAAGCCGTGAATTGCTACCGCAATTCTCGACTTGTAGTGGATGAAGATGACTTGATGCGGTGTAAAAATTAAAGAAAATTACCATGTATTGGTAAACAAGTTTCATGGAAATTTTCGTTCTAAAACCCTCATTTTTAGGAAAATTAAGTATGTTTTCAGGGATGTGAAATGATGCTTTAATGCATCGTGAGGGCTTAAAGAGTTAATGGGCATATACATGCCAATACAAGTGCGGTAATTTTCCAATTACCACATTTATGTTATGTACTTCGTGACTATACTAGCGTAGTACGACCCTTTGCGATCAGAACAAAGCGAGCGTTCTACCTAAAGATTTTTTTAAAAAGAACCCTCAGTATTTATTGTGGTTACATGTAAAAAGTTCATTGAGGTTCTACATTCCTGCTTATTCAAATTTTCACCCACTATATGTCTTGATACTGTACCTTGCTGCAGCGATCCACAACTTCAGGTGGGTGAAATTAATTAATTTGAGGCCGACGTTAATTTGAAAATATTGATGTTTAAACACTTTAATCTATTAATAAAATGGATTAAATATGATTATAGTCATGTTTAGCACAGGGTACACACCAATGCCTTTCAGCGTAGGTAGCGCTTACCATGCTTATATGCGTTTTCAAACAGCGTTTTGTTTACCGTAGGCCCTAATATTCACTGGAATTAAAGGGCTAAAATCATGAAAAAATCGGTGCTTTTATTTTGGCTTCTTAATATGACCATATGATGTAAACATGTCCATAGACTAGAACTGCAAAAGTTTTTAAATTTTTCTGTTGCGCATTCACCAGTTAGGCTAGATATAGGAACTACCAAACGTAACACAAGACGTTGGCTCAATGTCGGGTTGATGTTGAGACTATACGGCAAAGACGGTGGTGGAGTCTGACCTACTTTGTAGGGGGACTCTATATTTTTGCTTTGCGAACAATTGTTCGCATGATTGTAGGCGAATACGAACAAAGAGCAGTCTCCAAATGCTATAATGTAGTTGGCAATGGTTTGACAGTGTGTTTGAAACTTCCGGTTCAATGTATCGTGTTAAGCCTTTAACTAGTGGCAGTAAATATACCCTCTAGTTCTGATCTAATTGGGCAATCCTTGCACCCAGCTTCGGGTCCTGCAATAGATCTACAAGTCTAATATAAGGCCACATTTCAAATTGCTTCACTTTCCATGTATTTGGTCTCGACATGGCTTGAGGTACAATTGTATGGTCATGTCAAGGTCATTTCAAGGTGAAATCAGCCGAAAATCACATCGTATTCAGTTATTTTACTGTTTGAGATGAATCTCAGTGACATAAGGGTGAGTGACTAGTGGTAACTGCCTATTGGATGGGTAGCTGCAGATCACATTCCGTGTGAAAACAAGGTAATAAGAAAGGGTACAGGGTAATAACCCCATGTTAAACTAGTTATGGCTTCCAAGCAAAGGCAGACTTAATTTGACCGCAAACAGGTAAATTGAAGAATATGTGGAACATAATTTTATAGCCTTCGATTTCTATTAAACTGGGTGCAATGTTTGACATGGGTTGGGGTTGTCCTTTCTTGCGATAAAATCCCTAGGTCACGTCCACTTCATTTCAACGTCATTTCAGGTCAAATCAGCCGGAAATTAGATTTTTCGTAGTGACAATTTCAGGGGTGGGGGCGACATTTCAGCAACATTATGAACAAATATTTTATTATTATTAATATAATGTTATCGTCAGACACTGGAAATTACATTTACACTAGGACGTGTTTTTCCCCCTTGTGATTGGTAATTGTATAGAGGCCTAAGCCTACACGCCTGAATGCTATATTAGGCATATAGGCCTAGACAGCTCTGAAATAAAAAAAATGATCCGCTCCTGTGACGCTAGTCCAATAATAATCCGACATTGGGGAATAATCTTGTGTGTGTTGGGTACTTTTCCTGGTGATTACAGACGGAGCACCATGTCGAAAAAGAACCAAACAGTAATATACAGGCGCAGCGCCGGTACATGTACTGTACGTATACGTGGTACGGTTCTTTATAACTGCGCTGTGGTGGTACTCGTAGTGTAGACAGTGGTAACTTGGTACATAGTAAGGTTCAAAACAATATGGTCTACAAAAATATCCAGGAGGGGGGGGGGGGGGTGTTTCAACTTTCAGCCCATGGTCTAATATGATGTTTTTTGTTATAAGCAGACATACACTAGATTCATTTATTGCAAAATAGAACTGGGGCACAGTGGTTGGGGGCACAACGGTTCATTATCAGATTATCAGAGATGAGCCACTGTACCCCACCTATGATATTGTGTATTAACCATGTGATTATATTAGCCATGGGTATATTGAATAATAATGTTATAAACGTATATATTTGGTTTATTGGAATATTATTAAATATTAAAAATGAGATCAAGTGTGTTTATTTATGTTTGATCCACTGTGCCCCACCGAGTGATCCACTGTGCCCCAGGGGTGGGTACAGTGGATCATTATTATTATTTTTTTCAATTGTCTATAGAAATGGCTGGTAGCATAAGCCACACAAATAACATATACTGTATAGTTACCCTTTTTAGACCTCGATCACACAACTTTAAATAAATAACCTATTTCTGAAGTTTCATTGGGCGTCCAAAAACAATAAATCCGAACTACTGTGCCCCGGTCTCCCCTATGATTTAATTGGATGAAACACACTTTTGAGTATCATTATTGGTTTACTGTGCATAAAGCAGACAATAATACTGATATTTTTTCCGACTGTGATAGTGTGCAAGATCGTATTCGCCGTATTCTTATGAGATGACGTACTAGAAATTCCATAGATGACGTCATAATCTTGGCCCGACTGGGGAAACCCTAACCTAACGATATTTTTTTAATCGCTTTTTTAAAAAAAAAATTACAATAAAAAAAAAATAATATCTAATTTATTAAAAAAAAAATATTTATAACTAAATATGTTCTAAAAATTAAAACAAAAAGACCATTTTATTATTTAGTATACTTGTTCCTGAATTATGAATAATTTCAATTAAAAAAATCTGTGAACGTAGTAGCTATAAGCTGCAAACACCACTACCAAACGTAACACAAGACGTTGGCTCAATGTCGGGTTGATGTAGAGACTACGGCAAAGACGGTGGTGGGGTCTGTCCCACTTTGTAGAGGGACTCTATATTTTTGCTTTGCGAACAATTGATTGTAGGCGAATACGAACAAAGAGCAGTCTCCAAATGCTATAATGTAGTTGGCGACGGTGCTTGAAACTTCCGGTGCAATTTATCGTGTTAAGCCTTCAACTAGTGGCAGTAAATATAGGGGAGACTGGGGCACCTTGAGACGGAAAAATTCAAACCCCCCAAACATAGATTTAATTTTCAAAATAAAATATTTTGACGACACATATGGATACAGCATCCAGTGGGGTATATTTGAGCAAGAGATGAAAATTTTCAGAAATGTGTAACCTTACATTTTTTAACAAAACAGATTTTCAAAAAAGTGTCTCAATGTACCCCGTACTCGGGCACCTTGAGACACCACATGGGGTACCTTGAGACGCCAAATTAGGTACTTGAAAACAACGCGGATCTAACTAAAATCAAGATTTGAATACCACATATACCTGTAGCTAAAGCCTGCAGTTGGCTAATGTTAGATGTTGCAGTAAAATATGTGCCTGAAAAAAAGTGGGGGCACCTTGAGACACTTTCGGGGCACCTTGAGACAAACTTGGGGCACCTTGAGACAGTTTTGGGGCACATTGAGACAGCGTCTCAAGGTGCCCCACCCTGACTGACCTCACATCTGATATCATAGTTCGTGTGTGGGGTGTATTTGAACCTAACCATTATACATAAGTTATAAAGTGATAACACAAGTGGAAGATACCAACAAAATCATAGGGAAATCAAGTATTATGTGATCTATAGAACCAAATATTGATCATCCCAAAAATCTACTTTTCATGTAAAAAATGGACCTAAGCTTACATGCATGCCAAGGATGTCCAATAGTCATTAGCAATAGGGTGGAAAATCGAAATTGGTTAGTTTTGGTATCATTGACCAGATGGCGCACAAATCGCAAAAAATATTATCTGTGTCAAACAGGCCTGTCTCATAGTGCCCCATGTCTCAAGGTGCCCCAGTCTCCCCTACCCTCTAGTTCTGATCTAATTGAGCCAAAAATGTGGAAAATAAGGCAATTTAACATATAGCCTGATATAGCCTTATATAGACTTGTATTGGAGGACCCGAAGCTGGGTGCAAGGATTGACATGGCTTGGGGTACTTTTCTAAGGTCATGTCAAGGTCATTTCAAGGTCAAATCAGCCGAAAATCACATTTTATGCAGTTATTTTACGGTTTCAGATAGATCTCAGTGACATGAGAGTTAATTATTAGTGGTAGCTACCTATTAACACAGGGTAACTCCAGAACACATTCCGAGTGAAAACAATGTGTTAAAAAAGGGTCGAGGGCAATAACCCCATGGTAAAGTAGTTATGGCATCCAAGCAAATGCAGACCTAATTGGGCCGCAAACAGGTAAATTGAAGCAATGTGGAACATATCGTCGCCTCGGAGCTAAAGGATCCTATCTGACACTCGTCAGAGTGGAAGATAGGATTCTTTAGCTCCGAGGCGACGATATATAACCTTCGATTTCTATTGAGCTGAGTGCAAGGTTTGACATGGGTTGGGGTTGTTCTTTCTTGATAAACAATCCCTATAGGTCACGTCCACTTCATTTCAGCGTCATTTCAGGTCAAATCAGCTGGAAATTAGACTTTTTTGGGGGGGGAGGGGGCAATTGTAGGGGGTGGGGGCGACCAGGCTCCGTTTTTTTCCAGCAGAACAATCCACAAATGTTAAAGTATTATTAATATAATTTTATTGTTAAACACCGGAAATTACTTTTACACTAACACGTGTTTTCCCCCCGTATGATTGGTCATTGTATAGAGACCTGGGCCAGACTGCATTATTAAGCCCATAGGCCTAGACAGCCTCCGAAATAAAAAAAAACATATTTATCCGCCCCTGTGACGCTAGCCCAATATTAATCCGAAATTGGGGAATAGTCTTGTGTGTGTTGGATACTTGTCCTGTTAATTACAGACGGAGCACCATGTCGAAAACGGACCAAACAGTTATACCTGCGCAGCGCCGGTACACGTACTGTGATATAGTTCTTGATAACTGCGCTATGTCGGTACTCGGAGTGAAAGGGGTAATTAGCAAACACAAGGGGTTTTCTATGGCGGTGATGAACCATATCTTTTGTTTGTATGCACTCGGCTGGTGACGGTGATCACCATCGTAATCAAGCATACTCTACCTGGTACAGGGATCATAATTATGATAACGATTTCCCCCAGAGTGAGGCCTGGGGCTGACCGTTTTCAATATTACACACTGCTGCCGAGGACTCACATGTTTGACAAAACATCCTTTACCAGTTTAACATTAACCCT
>OZ024918.1:45350431-45357931 GCA_964017125.1 Flabesymbios commensalis | reverse complement strand
CTTTCATATTGCGTTTTGCTAAAACTGGTATAGCGCTTTTTCTATACTGCTTGTAGTTTTAATCCGTCAAACACGAGACGATGAACCAATGTTGCCTTAATGTTGGCCCGGCGTCACAGACGGTGGCCCAACAATAAAGCAGCATTGGGTTCACATTTTGTGTTTGCTGGGAAACTACCACGCTGTGGATGAAAAATACTTGTGTATAATAAAATTATTAATGTGGATGCGTTGATTAATCATCAAGTGCTTACTTATTTTTTGTCTGAAATCTGAAAATATATATTTTGAAAACATACTTTTTGTGAACTGCTAGTCAACGAAGGAAAACCTTGTCATCCCAAGAGGTAGTGAAGTGGCGACTTTTTATTTCTCAACCAATGCCATCCACACAATAAAGTGAAATAAATCTACTCCGATATGATGAGTATGTGGAGCCAAAGATTTAAAAATTAGACTATTTTTGTACGCGCGACTCCAATATTTTTAAAATTTATTCGAATGTAAAAGTGAATATGGAGATGAAAGGCCACCACGTAGCAAGCACCAGACATTAATCCAATGCTGTTATATTGTCAGACCAGCGTCTGCGACGGTCGCCCAACATTATACCAACATTGGTTCCGCGCTTCTTGATTGCTGGGTGGAGCAGTCGTCCAGAGTCGTCAACCCTTGAAGCGCTAAATTCAATAATTCTAATTTTCAGCCACTTAAAGTTGTGTCTCGCTACCGCGAGCCACAACTTCAGGTGGCTGAAAATTATCCATATTTGCTAAATTTTAGACTAAACATTTGCAAATCTTTATTTTTATTCATTGAATAACAGTGATTTGATTGGCTTATCAAACGGATAAAAAAAGACTCTAACCGCCCTTGGCGGTTAAGGGTTAACGGATTTTTTAAGATGGTCGTTAAGTTCTAGCCTGATGAGGATAATCACGCTATAATCCGTGTATATATAGAGCCCGGGAGATTCCTAGATTCACATCCACCCTGATAGCTATCTCAACACTTGTCGTTTGTGTCTAGAGAAGATCTAAGAAGAGTAGTAAACCCGAGAATTGAGGCAGATCACTATGAAGACCTACATCATCTTGTTGAACCTCAGTTAGTTTATTGTGGGGACGACGTTTATTGCGCAATAAAATATAATTATTGCTGATATTCATCCCCCTTTCCTGTCTGAAAACACCGATTTAATCATCATTAGGCCCGGCCGTAGGCCGGTAGCTTATTAATTTTATTTGAGCCTGAGTGTGTGTACTATTTAGGCGAAAGAGGGGTGCTGTATGTGTAAAACGGTTGACATCTCTGTACACCAGTTCTAGACTTATGAACATGTGCAATATAACGTTTGAGGTCCCTAGGGTAAGTACTTTTGTCTTTAAAAAGTGTTCAGAAAAAATACCTTCACGATTAAATATAATGATTAGAGTTTGAAAGGTTTTGATTGGAATAATGTTGGCCCAGCGTTGCAGACAGTGGCCCAGCATTACATCAGCATTGGGCCAATGTATAGTGTTATCTGGTGTTTCTGGTGCTGGGATGAAAAGCGTCACCCGCATAGTCACCCCATGCAGCAGACCCAATGATGGATTAGTGTTGGGCCAGCGTCGTAGACAATTGACCGGCATTGAACCAGCAATGGGCTGCGACGCTGGTTCAACATTGAACCGGGATTAATACACGTTGGAGATATTTTTGAACTTGTCTAATTATTTTTCCCTTGATTATATATCAGAGATTTTACTAAAGAACAATCTCTGATTATATCCTGAACATCTAGGATTCTGGCCCATGAGGAGGACCATTACATTGTTATATTTAGAAAATATTAAGCTGACTTTTTGTCTATAGCACTCAAACAGACTAAAGCCGGGCCTCAGAGCTCGGGAACTCCTGTTCTAGTTTTTAAATAAGTTTATATGTACAATCCGTAGAGCGGAAATGTGTTAGATAATGCATCTTGTTATAGATTTATTTACAATGTTATAATCAGATAAGGGAAATAAAGTAGCATCTTCCATGTTTGGCATGACTTAATCTTCAACTTCTGCTTCACAAATACATTCCTGAAAATTAGAAAAAGCTAATTATGTTAGATGATTTATCATGTTATGGATTGTTTTTACAAATGTCACAATGGATCATTTGTAGCCCAGTGGGACTGAGTGTGCATGGTGTCCCATCTCAGTCCAGCCAAGAGCAATTAAAAAAACTCGTGGCTGGATTTTAGCGCTATAAAAATTATACAAAAAAACATACCTCGCTTATTCTCTGTATCTCAGCTAATTGTTGGGTATGTTAGTTTGCCGCTTTCATCATCGACACTCAAATATCCAAACCCATGTATGAAACATTATATTGAAAACAGAATATTTTTAAAATCTGAGTAAAAAAATTGTGTGTATGCCTATATGGTGTATACTGACAGTTTCTTGTCATACCACCACGCATAACCCCCACAAACTGTACAAACAACACTGCACAAGACGGGGACGACGATGGAGTTATATCGGTAACAGGTCTATAATGAGCTTAGATATATATTCGAGTGTCAGCGATGAAATCGGCAAACTAATATACCTGACAATTAGCTGAGATACAGAGACTTAACGAGGTATGTTTTATTTTGCCATTATATTTTTAGTAACGTTGTATGATTTTTATAGCGTCAGAATCCAGGCACCAGTTTTTTAATTGCTCTTGTCTGGACTGAGATAGGATACCACACTCAGTCCTACTGGGTTAGATAATTTGAATATAAAGCGGCAGTTTTCGTGATTGGCATAAGTAGATATTCAACTACAGTCATGAATACATTCATGAAGGTAAGAAAAGCTCAAAGAGCAGCGATCTTATTAGTAGTGATAATACGCTACAAAACAAACATGTTCTTGATGTAGTTTTTGTATTGTAACACACGCAATTCAATTTTAATATTTATTGCAGGTATTACTTTTGGTTGCCATGGTTTCCATGTTGGTGGCACATGTGGCTGCAGAGCAAGCGATTGAATCGTGTGATGATAATGGATCCCTAGGATCTTGCTGATGGGGCAGAGCATGCAGTATAGCCATGTCCCCCCGTCTGCTAACCATCACTACATGACAGCGGCAGGTTTTATCCCAATAATACTAATTTTGATGCACTGTGACTATAACATAAAGGTTCAGTGACTCTTCAGAAATAGTCATAAAAAAAATCGTATACTTGAGATTAAAATTTTATTATTTGTTGCTTTAAAAAGTGATGGGACGTTGCCTCAACTGCACAATATAATTTTTATCATCAAAATAATTTACGTTTTTTCGCAGTATGTTCAACATATGTCCACTTTGTATCTGATATTTTACAGATAATGTTGGAAAAATAATCCTGCAAATATGCTAAGCACACATTTCTTTTTTGCAGATTTTGTCGGACCACCATGACACTATAATCGGTTCACTCTCTGGGAGCTGATAGCATGGCTTCTATACCTAGATCTTATGATTTATAGTGGATTGCTAATAAAATGGTGCTTACTAAGATGTTCTTGTTTTTTTGTAAAATAAAAAAATGAAATGAATCGGGCTTTAGGCCACCTTTGTGCACATATAGGCTAAACTGGGACAGGAGAACCTCCTGAGGATGGTGAGATGATTGAGATGACACTGTCCTACAGACACAGGATTCGAAATTCGAGCGGTCTGAGGCCGAGCACGCTACCTCTCGGTCACGGAGGCTCCCCACAATACTGACTTTCACACGTGGATGGGGAAGAAACTTTTTTTGTTTCTTTTAAACCGGCGAGACCGGGAACCGAACCCCGAACTCTGGCGTGAAAGGCAGCGGTGCTAACCACTACCCTAGGGCCCCCGCCCTTTTGTAAAATAATGCGATGCGACAAATCTTCATTTTACATTGTGTGTGGGCATCAACGTCTATATAGTAAAAAGTTCACTGTAAAAAGTTAATTGCTTTAGAGTGATGACTGGCATTATTATTGCAGAGAGAGAACATCATGCTTTATCTTAGTGGGGTAATGGTCACAGCTAACAGGGGAACTAGGACGAAACGAAACGAACACGAAAACAGCCCTCCGTTACCGCCACTCAGCGATTTTAAATTTGATATAGACCAGAAAATTTTGTCAAGGGTATCCTTATGTAACACTGTCTTGTCCTTTTGTAACACCTTACATTTTATTCTATGTTACTGCTTTAGCTACAATGCAAGATTGCCTAGATAATTAGAACAAACTATTAAAAATGGCTGCCAGTCAGCCATGTTGGATTTTATATCTAGGAAATTTGTCATGGGTTATCCTTGTGTGAGACCTTACCTTTTGTGCTGTTTTATATTCATGGCCCAGCTTTATTGCTTTGTGTTCGAGTGACGTAAATCTCTCAAAATCGAAATGGCCGCTAAACTGCCATTTTGAAATTAAATTGTTTGCCCCAGGTCATTGGCTGACATAGCTGAGCATGTTCGTCAAATAAAAAAATCCGATGAAAACTTTTTCCTCAAACGCGCTAGCGAGCATTTCTTTATTAGTGGCTGTATTAATTAAATGGTTGATGATGGGGATCAAAATGTCACCAACAAATTTTCAAATGGTATGTGATGAGTATGAGGAAGCAGAAGTTAATTGATCAGCTACCATGCAATATTTCCGAGATAATGAGAACAACGATTAAAAATTTGTCTTGGGTTATACTTATGTGAGACCTGACATTTTGTTTTATATTCATAGTCCAGCTATTTTTCAATGTTTTTTAGTTACGTAAATATCACAAAGTTACTCAAAATCAAAATGGCCGCTAAACAGCCACTTAAGAATTGTTTGCTGCCAAAAGTTAATCAGGTTATTGTCTGAGACATAGCTCAGCATATTTCCCAAACTAAAAAAATATCTGATTGAAGCGTTTTCCTGAAACGCACTGACTAGCATTTCTCCTTTAGTGGCCGCAGTATTTGAAGGGTTGATGATAAATGGATCGAAATGTCACAAAAAAATCCCAGTCGTATGTGATTCTCATCATTTATGTCCATCTTATACCCAGTGTTCAAAAGTGTTCAAATGCCATTATATAATGGTACTGCGCACTATTACTAGACATTGGTGTCATTCAAGAAGAGTGAATGTGCTACTGAAAAGGTAACAACACTCATAAATGTCGTGGGTTTTTTTCAAACCCGCTTTTAGAATAAACTTTGAAATATATTGTCATGGTAATGCGTTTGGTTTCATTCATTGTCATGCTTGTGCTGTAAGGGGACCACCATTCAATCTCTAGGGGGTGGCTGGAGTATTATTTAAATGTGATGTATCGTCAAAAAGCATGTTTAACCTTAAAGCGAATTTCGGATATTACGAAGTATTTTTTTAAGTCCTTGCTATACTTCGTTATAATGATGTTAGACTGTACATTAATATTTAAATGTAAACGGCTATCTGCCTATTACTAGAAAAGTTAATTTCAAGTAGGATTCAAAAGTGGCATGGTTATATATAAGCATACAGCGTATACTCTATAACTACAAATTCCTAAGTGTAGTAACTATTACTAACTAAGTAGTATTTTTTTTTCAAGGCCCTGGGCTCATTTATAGTACAAAAACATCATATGTACATGAATAAAGAATTTTTATTATACAATATACAAAAGTGTGGGATATATTAATACAGTTTATTATTATTTAATTTATTTATTTATTTAGAATTTCACTCCATTATATACAAATTAGGCTAATTTCAATATTTTATTTTCGTCAGTTTCTGTTGATATTTCTTAAAAACTATTGAAATATGTGTTTTGTATCAATAAATATTCAGATCTTAATTCTGTATTAGCAGGACATTGCATTAGGAAATAAAAATCATCTTCTAAAACTCTGATATTTAATTCTCTACACAAACCACACATACTGCATGCCATTAAAAAGTTTTTATGTCGTAGTGTTTCAATTTGTAACATGTGATTTTAACCCTTTAAGTCCTCACGATGCATTAAAGCATCATTTGAAATCCCTGACAACAGACCTATTTTTCCTATAACTAGGGGTTTTAGAATGAATATTTCCATGCAACTGGTTTACCAAAACATGGCAATTTTCTTTAATTTTTCACCCACTTCAAATCATCTGCATTCACTACAAGTCGAGAATTGCGACAGCAATTCGCGGCTTGTAGTGGATGAAGATGACAATGGTAAATTCAGGGTTGAAAGGGTTAACTTAGTTAATGTGTATCTGTGTTCTAATAATTTCAATATTTAACCCTTTCATCGCAGAGACCGTCAGAATCTATATAATCATATAAAGACGGTCCCCGCAGTAGATAAAAGTTTTTATGTCGTAGTGTTTCAATTTGTAACATGTGATTTTAACCCTTTAAGTCCTCACGATGCATTAAAGCATCATTTGAAATCCCTGACAACAGACCTATTTTTCCTATAACCATGGGTTTTAGGATGAATATTTCCATGCAACTGGTTTACCAATACATGGCAATTTTCTTTAATTTTTCACCCACTTCAAATCATCTTCATCCACTACAAGTCGAGAATTGCGACAGCAATTCGCGGCTTGTAGTGGATGAAGATGACAATGGTAAATTCAGGGTTGAAAGGGTTAACTTAGATAATGTGTATCTGTGTTTTAATAATTTCAATATTTAACCCTTTCATCGCAAAGACCGTCAGAATCTATATAATTATATAAAGACGGTCCCTGCAGTAAAATAATTAAAATATTTCCAATAGTCGTAGACCCATAACATAGGTATTCACATGAATCATTAAGAGCTAACGAAGTTTATGATGTGTTCAAATTAAAACAAAACATTTTGTCACCATGGTTTATACAAAATGATTCAAAGTTATAAGGGTTAAATATCTTGGAGAAGGATGTCACTGTATTTTCGTTTGTTACAGTTTTTAGATGTACAGAAGCATGTCCTTCCAATGACACGATCAACAACAAGGCTGTCACCATCCTCCAGTAGTGGGTCTATCAGTGCGTACAAGTCGAACTGGTCATGGTTGTTGATGGAACACTCGTTCTTTTTGTAATCTTTAGTGGCACATGATCGGTACGTGAGTATTGACGTGAATGATTGCGTATCGTGCTCCGACGTACCAGGTGCTGGAAATAAAACAATTATCACAATAAGATATATAAATTCGTGTCATTCTGTCGAGAAAAGTAATAGATAGAGATAGACAAGTCCAAAAATTCCGATAGTAATTTTAATAGTAAATTGACTTCTGGGTTTTTTTCATAGCAGTGTAGGCATATAATATATTATATATATATATATATATATATATATATATATATATATATATATATATATATATATATATTTGATAGTCTAAAGAAGCAGATTTAAAATGGCTAACGTCTTGTTTAGCTAAAACGGTTAAAGCTGACTTACGTGAATTGATGGTGATCATAGTGATGGCCGCGAATTCTGTGCAGGCTTTCACTTTCTTACCACAATTCACAGACCTC
>OZ024918.1:45181511-45350231 GCA_964017125.1 Flabesymbios commensalis | reverse complement strand
GCCGTTACAGCGCGGTGATCGACTTTAGACGTGCATGAAAATATAATTTTGAGTTTTAAAATATGTAGCAAAACAGTTTTAAAATGTAAACTCAACCAATTGCTTCGTAATATCTGTCAATTTGTTACATTTTTTCTATAAATTTCAACAACAGTGCGATTTTAAAACCGAAAAAAATCGTCTGCATGTTCCGGTAATTGGATTCAAATTGCGAACAGGTTTTTATAATAAATGTCAGACTAAAATCACAGTGAAGATAAAATCAAATTCCCACCTCACATAATTAAAATGGTAAAAAGTTTGAATAACTCACCAGATGGTGGCGTCATGGCCAGCGCCAATAGACAGAGAACTAGTGACTTCATTATTTTAGACGAAGATGCTGAGACCACAGAAGAAGAGTTAAATAAAAGTGAAGAAAATAATTCTCAAGTCTCTGTTCGCTCTCAGTCTCACAACCATAAGATAATATTTTCAATTATCTTACCAACTGTACAACTGCCGTAACCAGGTGATGATCTTTATAGCGTAGTAACTGACAACATCTAGGATTCTTTATCTCTCCTGATTAAATCAGCTTGTTACGTATATTATAAGTAATATCCGATGCGTTTATCAATGTTTGAATCTAATGACAGCTTTTCAGTTCGCCTTATCACAAACATATAGCCACCTATCTGCGAGTTAGCTGAGGTCATATGCCAATAACTCTTCTCCTTAATATAGATTTCAAGGGCGAACAAGACACGTCAGTCAATTGCTGGCTTAAGGTGGGCCAATGTGATACACTTAGGGCTGTCGCTTAACCAGGGCTTAGCCGATGTCCCACGTTTATTGTTTTAACACCCCCCTCCCCCCTTAATTGTCTACGCTTGGCCAGATGAAGATATTCAGAAATAGGAGAGCAAGTCATAGCTGACTGATTTAGTGGCTATATGCGTCATCATTTAATAGTGCTACACACGAATCCGGAATTTTTCTAATTAACACATTTATTTGCTTCGTGACTGTACTAGCATAGACCGACTCTTTGCGATAAGAAAAAAGCGAAGTTTTACATATAGAAATGTTTTAGAAAGAACCATCAGTAACGTTATTAATTGTGGTTATATGCAAAAACTTCGTAAAGTTCTAGGGCGTACATTCCAGTAAAGTCATCTTATTAAAATATCCTTCCACTTGATATTGTGTCTCGCTGCCGCGACCCACAAATTCAAGGGAGTGAAAAATACTCATAATTTGACACCAAAAATTAACTTCTAAATTTTGATGGTTAAACATTCTAAGCTGATGATAAAATGAATTAAAAAACGATTATAGTTGTGTTTGGCACAGGGTTAACACCAATACCGCTTATCACGCTTATATGCGTTTTCAAGCAGCATATCTTTACTGTATTATTCATTGAAATTTACTGAAAGCTTAGTTTTTAAAGTTAGACTATTTTTTCATTCATGGCTGATGACATTTTAGATCAATTTAGAAGATGTTTTAGATTCACGACTGCGTTGTAATGAGGGACACAAAAGTCACGATGTAAACAGGATGTAGATTCACCCAGGCATACAGTTCTCATGACAACAATTATGACAATTTGACAACATATATTGAATTGAGTCACGGAAGGTTCAGCTTGGATAATCGCTAACGCAATTTACAGCTTTTAAAGACGAAAATATGAAATATAACTATCTATGAACTTCATCAATGTGAGATTTAAAACTCAATTTTTCTTCCAATGTTACACCAAATGATTTGACATTGTCAGAATTTTTTAGTTTTCCAACAAAAAATACTAAAACGATGTTCAAATTTCTCCTTTTTTTCTAATTGATAATACAAAAAAATCTCATTTAGTTTAACTTCCCATTTGGAACACCAGACTTCAAAATCTGCTAATATTTTAGCTAGTCTACATTATAGAATTCTGAGGTTTTGGCTAATATCCAAAATTCTAAGTCGTCGGCAAATAGCGACACACTGATATTATCGTTCACATAATATTTTAAAAAGAGAAGAGGGATGAGAACCGAGCCTTGAGGCGTACCGGCGTTAAGTGGAATTTAGTCCGATATTGTTCCATTTATTTTCACTGTTATTAGCCTGTTGGTGTCACGATGTCACGATGGAAACAGGATGTAGATTCACCCAGGCATACAGTTCTCCACCCTGCCCAGTCAGGTCAGACCGTCAGACTACCAGTCTGACCTTGACAACAGGTGTGTGTGATGCCGGTACGAAAAGGAGGGGGTGCGAGCAACATGAATATTCATTATGACGTCACCGGTTTACTGACTGTGGTGTAGAGGTCACACTCAGGTCAGATTGTCTGGCCTGCAGGAGTTGGGCAGGGAAGAGGGGGATTCTGAACTCATAGCATATACGTGATATCAAGGAGTCTGCCGGTAGCAGACACCTGGATAAATGAAGATGACAGTTCTCATGACAACAATTATGACAATTTGACAACATATATTGAATTGAGTCACGGAAGGTTCAGCCTGGATAATCGCTAACGCAATTTACAGCTTTAAAAGACGAAAATATGAAATATAACTATCTATGAACTTCATCAATGTGAGATTTAAAACTCAATTTTTCTTCCAATGTTACACCAAATGATTTGACATTGTCAGAATTTGTTAGTTTTTCAACAAAAAATTCTAAAACGATGTTCAAATTTCTCCTTTTTTTCTAATTGATAATACAAAAAAATCTCATTTAGTTTAACTTCCCATTTGGAACACCAGGCTTCAAAATCTGCTAATATTTTAGCTAGTCTACATTATAGAATTCTGAGGTTTTGGCTAATGTCCAAAATTCTAAGTCGTCGGCAAATAGCGACACACTGATATTATCGTTCACATATTATTTTAAAAAGAGAAGAGGGATGAAAAACGAGCCTTAAGGCATACCGGCGTTAAGTGAAATTTGGTCCGATATTGTTCCATTTATTTTCACTGTTATTAGCCTGTTGGTGACAAAAAAAAGAATGCGATAAGCCGTACTATTTCCCTAGGCTGGCAAGTTACTATGCATTAATTTATACTAGTATTTAATGCCATCCTGCCTTTCGAAGCAAAGACTTCTCCTACGTCTATGAAGACGGCAGCACCTACATGATTTTTAAAGTGGCTATTTTTGCACAATCAGAATAATTTGTATAAACGGTGTTGTCCATATGAATAGTTTCAATATTTAAAAAAAAAATCCCTATTAATTTGGTGTACGCTATTATTATTTGGGTTAGGCGCATCACTTAAATGTGAAAACAGTCTTTTAAAACTATGATGGATTCGACCATTTCTCTAATCTTGAAAGTTTGTCAAAATGTGCATATTAAACCTGCCTTTGGATACCAGCGTGAATTTTTATGATATTTTAAAGTCCAATTTTAGATAATTTTTCTGCTGATGGTATGATGTGCCTAACTTTTATTACTTGTTGATAATTTCCAGTGGTAAGGCAAATATAGCACAGCTAAATGTATTTAGTTGGTTCAACTTATCTGGTATATGATTAGCGCCGTAAAACGGCTGATATTAACAGTAATAAACTCCGGTTTCACATGCTCATGTGAGTACTCAGTGTTGCGAAGTACATAAAGAATATTGAAATAAACTTTACATATATCACTCATATAATTCGTGTTAAAGTTATCTAAAATCTTCGTTATTCATACGCCAAGTTTAGATATATATATATATTAGTTTTTAAACTATCATTTTTGATACTTGAAACATGTGGTGATATTGCAGGATATGCATGATGTGCCTAACATTTCAACGGCATTTTTCTGTTGCCATAGCAGTAATAAAAAATGGTTGAATTGGTGAATTTGTTATCTTCTTATATTCACAAATCGACTAAAGGCGTCATAGAAGCAGTCATGTCATCGGGGTGTCCACTGATACAATGTATTAATCACATATTTGATGCTGCTAAGGAGGCTTAAGTCGACGTTTCAAGAAAGAAGACTGTGTCTCAAAAACATTTACAAGTAGACCCATTCATCCAACACTCATGAAATTTTGAATGATTATTTCTGATAGTTTATAATATATCATTGTCAATTATGGGAGGCATATAGTGGTTATCTATACATCATAGGGTGGTTTTAATAGTTGCAACCTAAATATGTTAGGCACATCATGGAAAATGATAACGTTTTTATTCTATGCTGACAAAAACTATAATTCTTCATGATTTGAAGTAGAATTGTTATGGTAAGTTAGATTACTGTCTGTGTTTCTGAATTAAGAGCATAACAAGTAAATTTGAGCAATTTTAAAATTTAAAACAGTATTTGAGCCCTAAGAGACCATTTGTACATTTCCATATGATCTGTCCCATATATATATATTAAAAATAACAGAAATTAAAAACAGAATAAAAAATAATTCATCACAGTAGCTAGACTAGACTATCAGCTAGACCATCAGAAGCAACTAATTCCTGAAAGGAATGTATTCAAATTATTGTTCATGTTTATCTATTTTATAGATGTAAATCTTTACAAATTTAATGTTCTTCACAACCCATCGAGCTTCCAACATTATGTCCCACTATAGCTTCATGTGTGATATTGAATCCAAACATTTTGCGTAAATGTATAGCTTTAACTAAAATTATTTCTTTTTTTTTCATAATATGAACAATACTACAGTGGTTTTGTTAGTGTATCTAGACAGTTCGTTTTAATTTGAGTACTTTTAATATATAATAGTTTATATAAACTGTTGGTTGAATTTATCCTTGCTGACTATTTTCTACGTTTATTTGACTAAACAGAACAAGGTGACATGTTTTTATTTTGATGTTACTACTTCTTGACAGGAAATAACAAGGATGTCACTACTTCTTGGATATGTGATTATTTCAAAAATAAATGTGTTGGCAACGAAGTTATCAGTGGACGGTTGTATAGAGTCAAGATAAGTAGAAATTACATTTAACTGACCTGCTTTCATTTTGTCCCGCTTAGAGCACTCAGGTCCCGTGCTCCTGAGTCCTGATAGATTTTAGGACAAATACGATCGCATTTTAATAGATACATTAACTTGTATAAAAAGCTCCATTTTTCATAACTCAACATGTTGTTGTCATTTAAAGAACGTTTACTTTTTATGATTTTAATGTCAACATGACAGTTACTTAAAGGGACATGCCCAGGTCTAAAATCATCAAAAAATTTGTGATTTTATTTTAGCTTAATAATATGACCATATGATGTAAATATGTCCATATACTAGAACTGCAAAAGTTTTTTAATTTTTGTGCTGCGCATTCACCAGTTAGGCTAGATATAGAGACGAAATTCCTGATTGCTACTTATTGACAACCATGCCAAAAATAAGAAATACGGGAATTTCGTCTCTATATCTAGCCTAACTGGTAAGTGCGCAGCAAAAAACTTTTGCAGTTCTTGTCTATGGACATATTATTAAGCTAAAATTAAATCACCGTTTTTTTTATGATTTTAGACCTAGGCATGTCCCTTTAATTATGTAGCCTATAGATCTACTTGTCACGAGTAAATGCTAGAGTGAAATTAATCGCTTGTATAGTACCTTCTCCACCTCCCCTCTCCTCATTACTACAAAAATGGTAAAACTGAAAAAAGTTTTATATTTGTGGTCGAGAATTAGATATACTAGTAAAAAATATTTTCCAGGGTTTCCGCCAGGATTGTTTGAAAGGGGTGGGGGGTCTGGGGGTCCTCCCTCAGAAGAAAAAAACCCGAAGTTTTAAATTTGAGTGCTTGAAATGGCCGATTTTAGCTGAAATTACAGCAAAATCTGCAATATATTCTAATTTTCTTTGCCAACAAGGGGGGGCGGCACCCCCCCTGTGGCGCTGAGAGGGGGGTCAGGACCCCCCTGGCGGAAACCCTGTTTGCACTTAAATAACGTAACTGCAATTCATATCCAGGCAAACTGTCGTATCTACATCATGCCACTTGCGGCATTTTGCCTGGCTACCCAGCGAGCATTTCATCTCGATTTGACGTCAATTTGATGTCAATAAGACATCAACTTGTCAATTACACATCATTTTTGTGCTTGTCAGCTACAGCATTTATTTACTAGGTACAACATTTTTCAAAGTTGAATCGCTTATCATATATACGAGATCTAAAAAAAACAATTTTTTAAAGCATCAAACTATTGATAGAAAGAGTAGTCAGGTGGGGGAAACCCAATTTTCAAAAATAATGTAGTGGTGTTTTGCCCTAACACGGCAGTAAAAATAGGGCATGTCTCTATATTATGCATGGCAGTGGATTAGGGAAGTCAAAACTCACCCATTATAACTATTTATTTACTTATTCATGTCTCAGTATATACATATACATACTATTAACCCTTACAACGCTGAAATATTTTTGAATAAACCATGGAGACCGAAAGGTGTTTTCAATTTGAAATCATCATAAATGTCATAGTTAGCTATCTCTGCTTCATTTTAATACCTATACGGAATAATTTTAATTCTTTCTGTGTGGGTGCAGTCTTTAGACGTCAGAATCTGACGTCTAAAGGCGGTCCCCGCGCTGAAAGGGTTAATATACTTCATATGCATCACATGAAAAATCACCATGCTAGTCATAAAATAATGAACCACTCTGCAGAGTTGTGAAGGACTCGGATGTACTGATCATTCTGAAGCAGATACAGAAGGTTTCTCATGTATACCAGAAGGCAGTAACACTTTGTGAGAAATATTTATCATAATTAAAAAAAAAAAAAAAAAGGAGATGACAACGTTGGAATATGTTTGTAAAAACCATGGAGACCAAAAGAGGTTTTTCAATTTGAAATCGCCATAATTAATTATGGATCTACGGCCACTAGAAATATTTTATTTCTTTCAGTGCAGGAATCTGACGTCTACAAACGTCATATTCTGACTTATTAAGCCGGTCCCGGCGCTGAAAGGGTAGAACTAAATAACATATCCCCGAAATCGATATGAGAGATAGTGGGTTAACTACTCAGTTTATCAAATATAGTCATTTTGCAGATGTTTACATTTCATAGCAATAATTCTATGTCCGCCAATGATACACTCTGCCGAGAGTTAGGAGATACTTGTATACATGTATTAGGCGTACTGATCATTTGACAGAAAAAGCTAGAACAGGCTGCAGGATCATTATGGCAAAAAACATTATTATACTTATTATATTACATATTCATCATAAATAATATACCATTCATTTATTTTAAAACGTAAAGATTGATGCATACTGACGAATCATACAGATGTAAATATGTTATTCGTAGTAGTTAAATGTCAATAGGACTGGCAATGGTGTTAACCCTTACAGCGCGGGAATCGACTTTAGTCGTCAGAATCTGACGTCTGTAGACGTCAGATTCTGACGACTAAAGTCGATCCCCGCATTGTAAGAGTAAAAATATTTCTGATGGCAGTAGACCCATAACGTAGGTTTTCAAAAGGATCAGAAAGAGCTAACTAAAACAGTTATGATGCTTTTAAATTGTAAAAAAATCCTTTGGCCTCCAAGGTCTTCGTGAAAAAATTCACAGCCTTAAGGGTCAATATGACCACGTTACCCGGCTATACTTACATAAAAAGGCAAATAACGGGATGTCATTAAATTGGATTTTACTTAAAGCGCTACTTTTTTTTCATTCACTAACGCGCCCCACAACTTCAAGTGAGTGAAAATTACTCATATTTGATTAATTCCAGACCAAACATTTGCAAATCTTGATACTCCTTATAACTGAGATTTAAACGGCTGGTAAAACGGATAAAAAACGACTATTGGCATGCTTAGCGGTGACTGAGTTAAGTAAACGTATATTATGCGACATGTGGGCTACAGGGTCAGTATTTTTGCACTTGATAGGAGGAGGTCAATGACTCCTTTGGCATTTTGAGGCCTAGATGCTGTCCAACTGTAACAGCTACATCACTCTGGTTCACAATGTTATCTATGACGTCATCCTTCAGCACTTGGCCATCTTCAGTAAAGTTCTTAGCACCAAAGTAAAATAACGGTTTCTCCAAAAATATGTCACTCAATCTGTGTCGCCATTGATCTAGGCAGCATGTGACTTCTTCTGTGGAGTTCATCCCATACATAATGTTAGGAGGTAGAACATCCATACCAGAAAAATTAAAAAGAGCGTTCTGCAACGAGGAAACACAGTCTATAATTTATAATAATATGGGTAGATAAAAACCTACATCAGACATGATAACTAATATATATCCTACATCAGAAAATTGATCAATCAAACAAACACACAAACAAACAAACTAACGAACAAAGAAAAACATTACCAGTAAAAAAAAAAAAAAAACACGTTCGTTTCCGATACACTCGATATAAGAATTAGCCCCCCCCCCCCCCTGTATAACCTGATATGAGTGCAATTTTCCGCAGGAAACTAAACTGTTACAAAAAACAGGATACAATTATCGGTCCGATTGCGCGCACACGGAATAGTGAGTGTATTCCCACTTTAATGGCATCTCCCAACCACTATAGATACAGAGATTATCAAACGATATAAAATGTTTATATAAGCTCACAGGTGCTGAAAATCGCTCATAAATAAATGTTTTGAGATCGCATTATCATCAGCGTCAGGTGAGTAAAACGTTGCTCAAACAAATTCAGGTTTTGTTGAATAACCCTTATGGTTCTGAGCTGTTCAATTGAAATTTTCAGTTACTTGAAGTTGTGTTTCGCTACCGCGATCCACAACTTCAAGTGACTGAAAATTACTCAATAATTTTTAAAATTAAGTCACAGCGTGTATCAGTTTCGCTGATTTTACTACATTTTTCAGTTTTAAAAACACAAGTGACTAAAGTCATAGAAACACTATTATAGTTAGTATGCTATAGTAGATGTCAGTCCTCTCAGGGTCAAACATACTTGATGTGACAATAATGTACTAAGAACGGTTATTTGATGCGGTAATAAAAAACGATTAAAACGATTGTAAATTTAATTGACAGCTAACCCTTGTATTGCTAGAGCCGTGTGTATTTCAATCAATTTTCAAACCAGATAGTAATATGTCACGCAAATTGTGCGGTAGTTGCTTAAACCTTACAACGCATTTTTGCGAAAACCATGGAGACAAAGGGTTTTTTTCAATTTGAAATCATCATAAATGCCTTAGTTAGCTCTTTCTGATTCATTTGAATACCTGTGTTATGGGTCTACGGACATTATAAATATTTTTACTCTGACAGCGCGGGGATCGACTTTAGTCGTTATAATCTGACGTCTACAGAGTCAGATTCTGACGACTAAAGTCGATCTCCGCGCTGTAAAGGATAATTAATCAAATAATACAATTTGGAAGATGACCATTTTCCACATATACACATATTTTTCGTCATTTGAAGCTGGAATTTGCGTCAGCAATTCCAGCTTCAAATGACAAAAAATATAAACAAACAATTCAGCAGGACAAGGGTTAAATACTCAATAATATACAGCTAAAAATGCCTACCTGTAAATACCAGAGAAACTGCTTAATATCGCCCATCACACCTCTGTCTGAGAACCTCGCTTCACACCCGCCAACTGTCAGTGAAAGCATAGCTTTCTTCCCCTAGATGTGTTGGACACAATAAGGAAGCAATTATGCAGTGTTAAAGCGACACACAATCAGGCTAAAATCATCCAAAAACAGGTTTTTTCACTTTGAGATGTCCATAATATGTCAACATGTCTACAGACCAGAATTGGGTAGATATTTAAAATTTTGTGTTGCGCATTTGGCAGTAAAGCAAGAAATAAGGGAGGTAATTTAATTTCGGACATGCATGTCCAAAATTAGAAATCCGAGAATAACTGATAAATGGGGCTTTCGGCACACTTGCTACGTTGCCACAGCAGCCCAAAATTTAAAAGACTTCGCAATAATTCTAGTCTATGGACATGTTCACATCCTCTGGCCTTATTAAGTACCAAATGAGTACCAAAAAAAATACAGATTTTTTGATGGTTTTAGACTGATTGTGTTCATGGTGTGAAATAATGCCAAATAAAAATTGCAGAAACCTTCAGGCAAGCATTGTATTTTTAGACATAATAATGCGATGTGAAAATAGATAAGATCGACAAGGAATGTATGATAAAAATAACTTCAAAAAATGAAAAAATTGTTACAAAATTAACTGATAAAATTAACGTATTATAATGAAAAATTATCAGGGATATTTTTTATGTGTATTTCACCTTTAACTTTCCTTCATCTAGCAAGAGATTAGGAAGCTCAAAAGCAAAGCCATGTGAGAATATTCTATCAATCCATCCTTTAAGAATGGCGGGAAACCCCATCCAGTAAAGAGGGAACTGTAAGATTAACAGATCTGCAGATCTCAGCTTGTCTTGCTCCTCTTTGATATCTTCTGCCAGGCGGTTTTCATCAAAAGCCTTAGATACTTCTGCAGGCCAATTAAATTTCTCTCCTTCTGGTGGACCATCTGTGACAAGGGTGAACATTTAAATCCTGATTGTTTATATTGTCTTTTATTTAAATCTGTAAAATGGTCGTGGGTTATCCTTGTGTGAGACGTTTTATTTTATAATCATGGTCCGGCTATTTTATTTTGTTTTCAAGATACGCAGCCAAATCGCAAAATTCAGCAAAATAAAAATGGCTGCAAAATCAAAAGGCCATTTCAAAACCGTTTGTTCTCAAAATTAATCAGATAATTGTCTGGCATTGTTGAAGATAAGTTAATTGGAGATTTTTTCTAAAATTGACCTCAAAGAGTACAATACTGTATTTATATTAATGACCGTATACCTATGACATAGGTATTCAATTGAAGCGGAAAGAGATAAGTAAAACATTTAAATTTAAAAACCCTTTGATATCTTGGTTTATATACAAACTAGTACAGCGCTGTAAGGTAGGGGCTTAATTAAGTTTATTGCTGGTAACTACTTTACTTACTGGTAATTACTGGTTAGCTGGTAATTAAAGTTTTGATTATTTTAGAATCAAAATGTCACCAAAATCATTTTGCAGTGGATCTGAAGAAAGGGGCGCCGGGTTTTGTTGGGGGGATTTTGTTAGTAAATTAAGGACAATCTAGGGACAATATTTAAAGCATTTGAACAATGTGGAGCCCTCGTGGGATTTTAAAATACCCAGGTGTTCTGCATAAAATACGAGTGCTTAAAACAACCTGATTTTAATTTTAATAGACTTTGTATAATAGGCCACATTTGCTCATAAATGTGTCTTATTTAAAATATGTCACATGGTACATATGTGCAGCATGAGTGCTTAAAGAGCTAGGTTTGTACACAGCTAGCAAGCACGAGGCCGCCTTCACCCAAGCATACCACCGTCTGCAAAACTACACCAACAATATACCAGCATTGCATCATTCTTCTCACCCTACGTTATGTCACCCATCTGCACAAAATCATTCAGTCGGATCAAGCTTTTTTTCAGAAAATGGGATAATGCAATAATGTAAAAGATAACAATTGGATTATACACCCGATATTTATGTGGTCCAAACCGTCAGGGATGGGATTATCTATATTCAAACAAAAGTAATGGACTTTTTACCATTTTAAAATACGATTGTTAAAAATAATGTTTATGACTTCATCACTTTAAATAATTTTCAATAAATTTAAATAAACTCCCCAAAATGTTGATTTTATCAAAAATATGTAGAAAAAACATTTATCAATCTATCAATCAATCAATCAATCAATCAATCAATCAATCAATCAATCAATCAATCAATCAATCAATCAATCAATCAATCAATCAATCAATCAATCAATCAATCAATCAATCAATCAATCAATCAATCAATCAATCAATCAATCAATCAATCAATCAATCAATCAATCAATCAATCAATCAATCAATCAATCAATCAATTAATCAATCAATTAATCAGTCAGTCAGTCAGTCAATCAACCAATCAATAAAACTTCTATAGCACTTATATCATCAACGGACCAAGCTCAGAGGCGCACAAATCCTTAGCGTGATCATGTCATAATCGAGGCCAAATCAGGTTCGTCAGCAAAACTAAACAAAAAATTGTTCAACTTTTGCCGTTTTTGCACTCTCGAAAAATGCGCAATTTAACAGCTTACGCGCATCTAGGTCACATTCAAAGTAATTATCACTACACAGGACAGTAAACTGAAATATTAACTCATTTTATGCAATAATAAAATTGATCACAAGACATTTTGTCATTTATAGCATATACCAATGGCTAAAACAACCATTATCTCCAATAGGGGCCTACTAACTAACATGGCTAATCATGTTTGTTTTGCATGTAATTGACCCATATGAAATTATCATTAAGGTCTTGGTAGCATTTCCAACCATGGAGAATTTATAATGTTCCGTATTCTCACAGCGATTGACCTAGATATTAGGCACGTGATTGGTCGAGATGGTATTTACGTATCTAGCTTGTACGTGCTGGAAGCCGAGTGAAACAACTAATTCGATTTGAGAAAAATGTAATTAGTTAATTATTTAATAATTAATTAATTGATTAATTAAATTAATTTAATCATCTACTTATTTATTCCTTCATTCATTCATCTTTAGCCCACATCGTTTAACCTCCAACCATGTCGATATACCAGCTAAACAACATACACATACTCCTACATGGAGATTATTATGAGAGGTCAGAGTCGGAGTCCTAATCTCAGCATACAGTCAGTGCGTTTTTATAGGGGGGAGGGGGGGGGGGCATTGGGCGATGCCCTCCCCGTCGCGCGTGATTTTTTTTACCATTAAAAAAACTTCTCGAAAATAATAAAGTATCCCTCCAAACTGCTTAGAGGGTTATGCTATCTAAAAAACTGTCAGCTTCTGCCGTTTGGGGTTCCCTTCATCTTTTTGTAGATACACCCCAACATACAGCTGTGACCGAAACTGAAGGGTTTAACGGTGTAGAGCTGCCCAGAAGACGGTAGGCCTACATCAAACAACAAAGACCTAATTAGGCGGGCCCTCAATCATTTATGCTTCCGTAAGGCCTATCAACATTAGGCCTAATTGATTATGTGAAACTCAATAGCCTTGACCTCTAATGTTTTCACCATGGTGGCTAATACAATGAAGTAGGCCTATGGAGGAGGTGGACTTATAGTTATATAACGTTGTTTTCACCGAGTAGCCATTCAAAAGGGTTTCTAGTGACGTCACTGCGTTTCCCAGAACTGCTGCCTATACAATGACCCAAACCCTATAATGAAATATCTCGCACTGCACATGTTTCGGATTTTGTGGTGTGGCACCTTGATCCTGAATCACTACACTTACCTATGACGTCATGACGTCCCAATACAGGATTAAATTTCATAGCGTGAAGATCCGATACTACAACATGATGACCTTCATTGGTCAGAGCCTCCACCGCGATGTCCAGCATGGCGCCGTTTAGACTCTGGCGATCGTGGTGACCAAAAACAATCAAAATATTTTTTCTAGAATCCGCCATATCTTTCTTCAGAAGAATTGATTTGCAGGCAGCTGATTGAAAGAGTGCATGCAGTTAATAAATGACTTGCACTAGTTCAGTGTGACACAAATGATTGTGATATGCTGGTCATAGCCTGCTATATAGCATAATATAGGCATGCTGGATATAATTTAACAGCAATTTCAGGATGTATAAATAAATTATTATTTTAGCGGTGTCATTAGCGACGACGCATTGAGTCTTAGTCTATTTGGCCTATGCTAGCCCACCGTCTGCTAACCCTACCCACTATTAAGCCAATATAGATTCATATACATGCTATAGGGGCCACCTAGGGAATAATCAATTCAAAGCAAATTTATTACCATAGAACTATTATATCCGCACATGGCTATATTGGTAGGCTATACATTAAGCTAAGTACATACCGGCAATTATAATACATTATGACTGAGGCTTTCAACATAGAGTAGGCTACCACCTAGTAGACAATAAGCCATTGATTAGTTGGGATCTTTATATACTTGTCCCTTAGCTTATAAAGAAGAGCACTGTTCCATATGGAATCAAAACAATTTTCAGCATCTAAATTTGATGCAACACGTGTACCGTTGTACGCCGGGGTACCGCGTGATTTTCAGCAACACCTGGTGAGTGCGGCGGCAATTTGGTTTGCAACAGGTTCCGACATTGAAAGATGTTTTACCAATTGTCCTTATATTAGTGACGAAAATGCCCTCAAAACAAGAATATTTTGCAAAATAAAAACGTTTACCATCTATTTTTGCCCTCTTTTAAAAAAATTAAAAAATTATTTAAAACCTTTTGTTACCCAGGGTACAGCCCTGGAAAATAAATTAAATAATTAAACAAAATGGCAGATTTCTATTTGGTACCCCGGGGTACCGCGTGGTGCATCATTTGTATAAACTGGAGGGCCTCCATCCATGGCAGAAATACGAAGTTATGTCATTAAACATGTCAAATAAGGCGGCTGCAAATGAAGTAGGCCTCCTACCTCTATTATTACGGACATAAAACAGGATAGGACAACTTTCATCTTTACGCAGCATTAACAATTCTATCAATTTAACATTATTGGTCTATAGTAGGGCCACTATATAATCGGGTTTAGAGTTGGCTTCATAAGGTCAGGAATTATAATACCCAAAGTGAAATACTCGGCTACCAGACTATGAGACAGAAATTGCGAGGAGAGTTAGGAGACAACTATGAATTAGCCCCTTGATCACTGAACTATCCAATTTGAATTTTCAGCCGCTTGAAGTAACTGTTGTGTCTCGCTACCGCGATAAACAACTTCATGTGACTGAAAATTTAAGTGATTTGTGGAATTTAAGTCTCAACATATACCAGTGTTGCGAGATTAAAAGCATATTTTACTTTAACAATCGGTTATCAGGGGTTATACAGGTGCTAATAAAACACGAGATGCCTAATGTAGTCGAAATCGGTGCTCTAGGGGTTAACCCTTTAACCGCCGGTGCCGCATATATTCGGGTTTTCATTTTTTATTAGCACATTAAGTTCCACCTTTTAAACAATCAGCAATATTTGAAAACAGTTGACCTCCATTTTGTCAAATCTGAATAATTTTTACTCACTTGAAGTTGTGGATCGCGTCAGCGAGACACAACTTCAAGTGGGTGAAAATTCAGAATGAATAATTTGGCGGCTAAAGGGTTAAACAACTTTGACCATATATACGGGGGCCTATGAGGCTCACTGGATATATTATGTGACCCTGGTGAATTTATTTCACGTTCATTAACCTGCGAAATTCATAATTAGAAATGACGCCTTTTTGTATACTGAGAAATTCATAACTCGCTGTAGTCGCCAACTGAAAGCGATTTATCAAATGCGCAATGACTAGAGGACAGCCCTGTGACGGAGAAAAACAAAGTAATCTCAACAACATTTCAGAACATCCTTTCAAATACTTTATTCCAAATGACATATATCATCATACTTAATTGCCATCTACCATTTATTACAAAATGCATAATTAATTTTTCTCGATTACATCTGATCTAAAAGTCAATACATTTTAGAAACAAACTCTATAAAGCTATGCGTATGTCTGAACCGGAATCTAATGCATTTTCTATTAGCAAATCGAACCTTCGTAGTTATAATAAAATACTTAGCGGTCAAAATAAAGAAGCTAGACAATGTTATTATAAATCTTGTTTTCATAATTTTAAACATAATATCAAAAAATCTTTGTCAACTATAATTAAGTAGCATAATAAATACAAAGAAGCTTACTGATATCCCAGATTTTTTCACGGGGAACAATAAAACTTTTAAAAATAGGACGGAAATTGCCAATCAGTTTATTTTATTTTTTACAAATATCGGTCCCGAACTAGCAAGTAAAAATAAAATACATCCTGATAAATCGTATAAAAAATATTTAATTAGAAAAACATCACCTGAGTTTGATTTTAATATTATCAGTGATATTGATAATATGAAAGTAATTGATCATTAAAAAAAAACAGATTGTATTTCCAATTCTTTAATAAAATCTATCAAATCGGAAATTGTCCAACAAGGAACTGTTTTAATTAATCAACGACAGAATTTTTCCAGATAAACTAAAAAGTTGTGCCTTTATGCAAAAAGGGTGACACAACACTTTTTTCTAATTATAGACCTACATCCATTTTACCATCTTTATCTGAAATATTCGAAAAAAATGTTTACTCACAACTATATGCCTATTTTGAAAGTAATAAATTACTCTATAGCAGGCAATATGGCTTTAGAGAAGGACATTCAACTGAAGTTGCTGCTTTGGAATTATTAGGTAAAATTACATTTTTGATGCAAGAAGGTAAGGTCCCTGTTAGAGTATTTTCGGACATGTTAAAAGCTTTTGACACATTAAATCATGATATATTACTAGATAAACTTTCATATCTAGGTATTTCAGGCATTTCTCGAGATCTTCTAGTATCTTATCTTATCTTTCTAATAGATAGCAACCAAAATTCCAAAATGGCACAAATCACGACAGGGGTTTCCCAGGGATCAATGCTAGGCCCCCATCTTTTTCTAGCCTATATTAATGATTATGTAAATACAAGTAGGTCCTACAGTTTTTAACTTTATCCTGTTTGCTAATGATACTATTATCATCAGTGAAATTGATGCAAAACATGTACAATTAATCAATAAAGAATTAGATAAATTATTTTTGTGGCTTGAACTTAATAAACTGTCACTTAGCATTTCAAAATCCAAATGTATGTATTTTTATCAGAGGCAAAAGTCAATTATTTATCCAACAATAACTATAAATGGTGTTGAAATTGAAAAGGTTGATAATTTTAATTTTCTTGGTTTAATAATCAATAAGAATTTGAAATGGAATTCTCATGTCAACTATATTGCTGGTTAAATGTCACGTTCTATAGGATTTTTTATGATATCAAGACATGCATGCTGATATTTTAGTTTTGGTGTATATTTCTCTAATTTTACCTCTCATGACCTATTGTTTATTGGCTTGGGGTGATCACCATAGTAAGGTTTCTTTGTTGCAGAAAAACGTTTTGAACTTTTCGCTCATTCTAAACCTTTATTATAACAACTTTCTTTAATAAAATTCGAAGACATGGTAAAAATGCAGCAAGTGAAATTTTATTATCGGTACCTGAATGGAAATTTACCTTCTTGTTTTTTAACATCGATATTAGATAAAAACCCACATAATTACTACACCAGACACCAAGATCTATATAGCCCATCGACTTTCGTATAAAAATGACATTTGTAGAAAAATGTACTGCATATTGTATTGTAACTACTATTAGCAGTTGGCCTCATATTATAAAGAATAAATTATATACACACAGTCTCTCTGGTTCAATGATCTATGTGAAACGTTTTTTAGTGAAAATTATTTAAATAACTGTAATTTGATAAATTGTTTTGTTTGCTCGTATGAGTAGCTTTATTGTACTATGTACTTTTGTACTATGTACACATTATAGCTAATTAGCCACATTTGCTTGCATGTGCTTTTCTTTAAAAGCGAGATATAGAGACGAAATTCCCGTATTTCTTATTTTGGATATGCATGTCCGAAATAATAAATCGAGAATTTCGTCGTTATATCTATATGGAATAAATGTGGTTCAAATGGATATTATACCTTACTCTCAGATAAAGACACAGAAGTAGATTATACCGGTGCACAATTTAATTCTTATACAATATTAAGGACTATTAAAACTAGAAGGGAATATTTTTTGTGAACAAAAAACTTGGGTTGTTTCCCCTCCAGCAGCATAACCATTAAGGTTGTTAGCTGATAGATGTAGTGTCAATGGCTTTTGTAATTAATGTTATTAAATGGCTCATGTGAACAGTAGAGCCTATGGTTTTGGTGTGAAACACTCCCAACAAACACGACTTTGACCCAAAGCTGGTTCAAGGCTGGCCCACCGTCTGCGACGCTGGCCCAGCATCAAACCAGCACTGGTTCAACGCATCGTGTTTGCCGGGCTGCGTTCAATCCAGTAAACACAAAACATTTGTATAACATTTGTATAACATTATCTATAAGATTATATACAAGTTTTTTTTAAATAATTTTATTATTTTACCACTTTTAATGCAATTTATGTTTGTCCTACGTTGCAGTGACCCCCTGTAACGCTTTTAGTTTTCAGGTAATTCCTATACTTTTTCTGACCGAAATATCACTTGTCTGGGGCAAAACAGTTGCGCGAGACCTTCATGCAGTGAATCGTGAAAAAAAGTATAATAAATGTGTTTTTGTTCAGAAATAATCTAAGGCTTGTGCAAGTATTTGGGTGAGTATTTTTATTCAATGTCTCCCCATAACGCGATTTTTTTCACATAAATACTGCAATTAAACTTTTAAGCACCCTACAACCTCCAAGCCAACTACAACCTCATTTGAAAAAAAAAATAATCATCATAGTATAGCATAATACATAGATGAGGGATTCTATAATTTTAGGCACCAGTGATGATATTTTCCTTGATATATGAGATTGTCTGGATATCATCAAAAATTTAAACACATGTCAACTTAGCTTTGTTTATTGACATAGCGTTGTCAGCAGAGCTTAATTTCACTTTTAAATGATTATTTTTATCAATTTAAATTGTGTTAGCATCGATATTTAGTATTTGTTTATTGTCACTTCATAACAGAAATAATTGTCGTTATGGAGAGACAATGCTCGATATTATTACTCTCCATAACGACAATAATCGTAACGGAGAGAAATTCTTATTTCATTATTTAAGGGTTATTGTCATAAAGTGATTCTTTCTAAATTAAGTGATCAACATTATAATAGCTATGGTCAACTTCTTGTTAAATATTGTATACTTTTGTAGAAGGGTCACTGAGAAATTTAAGTTTGAAGATTACTCCGTAACATAAATTGGTCTCTCCATAACGGTAAATTTATCTCTCCATAACGGTAAGAAAAATTTTAATTGATAAAAATAAGCATTTAAAAATTAAAATTAAGCTCTGCTGACAACTCCATGTCAATAAATAAATCTAAGTTGATATATGTTTAATTTTTTGACAATATTTAGACAATCTCATATATCAAGGAAAATAGCATCACTGGTGCCTAAAATTATAGGATCCCTCATATATATATTCCAATACAGCATCATTCACCATGATATCTTAAAAGTTTATTTTAGTATATTCTAGATCAGCACCATTTACAATAAATGAATCTGTCCTGTACATGTATAAACCTGCAAATATATGAAAACATCGCTAGCTTGACGATAATGGGTGAATAAGTCACAACTTGAAAAAAATCAGTCAAATCAGTCTACTTTAAATATCGCCATTTTAAAATGGGACATGCCATTTTAATATGGAGGATGTCTACCACACATTTTTTATTCATATTGTATAAAATACAGGTGATGAAAGTGTTTTATCTAGCTCCCAACATTATGACATTATATCTTCAGATGTAAAATGAATCAAAACATTTTACGCGAATGTTTGCACAAATAAATACAAGAATATTTAATATTACCAAAATAGGATATATATAGGCCTATTTGAAATGGCCACGGACAAAAGTAGATTTCGAATTTGCAAACAAAATATTTTTGAAAATTTGATAGGAAACGCTACTGTTTCTCCCCATCAAAATTGGTGTTTCGATTCAGGGTTGCTGGCAAGCGGGAGCTTAACAGCCAGCATTAGTCTCTGCCTTTTTTATCCCCCAAACCGCCAATGGTTAAGGCCGCCAATATTTCCCAGTTTACATTTCTGAAATCAGTGAACATCTGTTGATTATGGGGGCTTCACTGGACAATATCCAACTGAAGAAACTTTGTGCCTACCAGGGTACTTAGATAATTCTTAGTAATACTACTTTTCGCTCCCATCTGGGGAGGGTCATTGGTATCTGTTCCGTCTGTTGCTTGCTAAACAGCATGGTACGGAAGCACTAGTCTCCAGCAATCATCCTAGGGAAGCTGCAGCATCCACATGTCTGGCCGTAATCTTTGATATGAGTGTGAGGATTGAGTGCGCAGATCGGGGTCCTGCACGATATCAACGTCCCCAGCAGCGAATATATAGTACCCTGGATCCTCCGTTCAACAGCAGTGCCAATGCAGGTCCTGTATCAGTGCAGGCAGTGTCTGTGCAGTGTCACTATAGTGAAGGCACTGATGTTGGTCGTTGTAGCCTGGAAACAACCGGCAATAGAGTGTTTGACATTATGTCTCTCGTGGGGGTGAATGGAGTTACCCTTAGCTATTGTCACTTTGGGGACTATTCCACCCGAGGATAGGCAGCCGTTGTTGAACAAAAAAACAAGTTTCTGAATGTCTGGGCATGCGTGGGGGTAAAAACCCTAGACATGACCCTTCTTGGGCCAGTAAAAGAAAACACTCTCAATAACCCACATTGTCCTATCACCTCACCCTCACGTCATCATCTGTAGGCCTACATCATTCATCTCATCAATGAACTGCGCTGTTTTTTTGTATTACAATGACACTGACCATTAGTGCCGAAAAATAGTGTAATTAACTACTAGCGGAGAGTGGGCAGGTGTGTGCCACAGAGAGGAGTGAACCATTCACTTTTACTTAAAATATAGTGAAGCAATATCCTTACCCTCAATGTCATATGACCCTAAGAACCCACCGCCCATGTGATCAAATGAAAGTTAGAGCCACAAATGCGAAGAGTTGCCTTATATTGGCCAAATGCATATATAATTTATTAAGAATTATTATATCATTTTTTAGTAAGTTAAGAAGACTTTTATTCTTAGCCAATGATGTATGGGAGGTGTGGGCAATGGCCCACTCCTCCCATACATCAATGGCCTACTCGATGAAATCGTTCAATAGTGCTACTTCGTGACAAGTTAATCCAAAATACATCGGGGTTCCGGTCTTGCAGGAGTGATATAGAATCTGAAAAAAGGGGACAATGGTGGTTTGGCTCCCAATAAATTTCTGGCATATTGAAGCATTTTTTGAAAAAAATAGGGGCGCTCCCTTTGGATCCGCCACTGTCTTGCAACGTTTCCAACTGCTTCTTCAGCCAATTTCTTGCTGCAAGGAGCTGTGGAGAAATAACCAAGTTAAAAATTAACTAGTCTGCAGGATGAGAGTAGTATAAAGAGTCCACGGTGGGCTAAACTTTCTGCAGCAGCGTTTTCCCGTTACACTCTAGCCCTGCCAGCAATGAGGTTATCTCCACATATTTAAGACACCACTTCAGGAGGACATATGTGTGTCTCTCGTGCGACAATTCCCCCAAGATTAGACATCAAAGTTAACCGCGAAATGCCGGTGACCACACAATGCGGAACTTGCCCAGCGCCGCTCAAATGTTGTGACAATGGCGAAGATAATAGCCCAATGCTGCGGCATATTTGATTAAAAATTATTTAATTGGAGTCTAAAAAAGGAGTTTACATCAACTAATATATTAAAAACAGCTTTAGAAGTAGCCAAACTCTATTACTGTGTTTTTTCATCAATATATTCCCCCTAATTATGAACAAAAATGCACAGAAAATATGCGGCATCTTTTCGATTAATAATACATAATTTCGAGAATAAATGTGCTTATTTCAAGTTAAGAAAACAATTCAGGGCGTTATTTGTGCCTACATTTATGGTAAAATATTTATGTTGTAATATAATTTGATATAAAATGTTTCGGTTGACTTAGGCCTATGTATTACAATAAAAACCGTATTTGTATTATTTTGAAATTTAGGGGAAGGGCTGACAGATTTAAGCCGCGTGGAAAGGGGTGCTCAAATAGGTTAAAACAGCGTCATCGCATTCAGAGGATGAGTGAGGACGAAAACTTCTGAAGACTATACAGGATGATAATGATGTCAATGCGTTGCATATATTTTATCTTGGTCAAATCATACTGCTTTTACTGTAGCTTCTTATATTATACCCAAATCACACAGCGCATCATTACGGTGGAAAGACCCCACCCTGCTCATCAGTGACCCACCTGGGCACAACATATGTAATGAAGCTCTATCAGCTCTGTAACCTTGGTTGGAGGCATCACTAGCAGCATTCTTAGCTGCTAAACCTCTGCGATCCCTGTCGAAGCACCATTGTTGTACCAGACCACAGATTTTGTGGCGTCTCCCGCCAGCAAGATCCAATGGTAGTCACTAGTGGGGTATTTACTACATCACACAAGGCTTGGTAGCGGCTATTGCAGGGAGTCCATGTACCCAAGTCATGGATAATGTGTCTACCTGGTTCCTAAGATGTCATTTAGAGTTCTTATCTATATTATAATGTATTGTTATGTGTTCCTCCAGTGAGCACCACATGTGCACAGGACTTGCATATGTATATATGGTGTTGACAGTTTTTACAGTTTTCTAGTCAGACGTGGAGATCAAAGCCTTAGTCTCAGAGCCAGATTTGTTCACATCTGGCTTCACATAATTATACAAATCTAGTCAATGATTCTTTCTATCTACCCACCAGCGGTAAAGGCAAAATAAGACATTTCTCTAAAAAAAACTATAGGGTTAGCAGCACTTGCTGATATAGGCGGCGCTAGCAGGTATTCACAAAAGGGTTAGCTGTGCTGATACAGGCAGCGATAGCAGGTTAAGGATGGCACTAACAGGTGAAGGGTGAACAGCACTTGCTGATGTACATGTAGGTGGCACTAGCAGATTAGCTGTGCTAATATGCGTCAGGCCTACGAGCAGGTAAATGGTAAGCAGTGCTGATATATGCGGCACTAGCAGGTAAAGGGTTAGCTGTATGATATTGGCCGCGCTAGAAGGTAAAGGGTTAGCTGTGCTGATATAGGCCGCACAAGCAGATGAATGGTTAGCTGTGCTGATATAGGCATATGTGCAGTCAGCCAACCACCGGTGGAGCACGTCTATTAGTTGTCTATAATATGGTACCGTACATAATCATATGACGTTTTCTACATCTTATTGCTAGCGGAATTGCTAGATAGTTAAAGTGGGCGTATATTTATATGCATATCCCACAAATATATATATAAAGATGACATTTTTATATCAAAGTATGAAACACTTTCATACTAATCGGAAATATTTGTTATGTGTATTTGTGAGTTTTACCTTCGTGCTAACGTTACGAAATACATTGACACTAAAATGTCACTTTTTAGTTGTTTTTTGCACACCTGTGAACAGTTGGAACGAAAGTTTTTATTGTGATTCCGACGTGCACATTTCTTTAAGAAACATTTCTTCTTGAAAATTGATATATAAAAACAAAGATCTTACAATACCTTAGTGCACTAAAATTAAATTTTTAACCACATGTGGTAAATTTGGGAAGTTTCAGAGCCACGATTAGACACTTTTTGTTCGTTTTGTTCTAAACCAAATGCGATTTAAGTGTCCCATGAACACAAAACTAGACCTACTATGTCTCCGTCCATCACTTAATGGATTAAACGTAACACACATTAGAGGATATAGCATCATCGCAGTCTACAACAGATTTAACATTGCTAACGTTACATTGGCACTATATCGTGTTATATATATTAAATGCCCATTCCCAGGCAAATGACATCTTTTTGTTTTAGCTCCGTTATATCTTTTTTGGTGTTTGGCTGAGTGAAGGCAACATTATGGCAAAATGTCGGTCATTACATTTTTGCCTTTTAGATCGACCACTTTTTATAATCATATTTCAAGTACTTGGGAGGAAAAGGACATGATTCGCCAATTTTAATATTTCCTTCTAAAGATAGTTTTTTTTAATTTGCTAGCCCAAATCTATGACAAAAAGTTCTTAACTCGTATTAGGAGAAGTATGTAAGGTCTCAAATGTATAACATCGTCAAACACGTTGCGAGTTTAATAACAACATCATCGCAAAAGGACCAATTTCCTAACGGGCTACATATTTCAAAACTGAGAGCCTCTACACAGCTAAACTCGGCTGATTTACATATTCTAAATCTTTGCTAGACATCGTGAATATCGCCAAAATACACAGGCAATATTCACAGCATGTTCGTGGCTGTTGTAGTGACAAAAAAGAAACCCGTGCAGATAATAATAATCCCTTGGTGGTGGACCAGGTGGTGGTGATGATGATGGTTGTATGATGGTATCAGTGTTGGTAGTGATGGTGGTGATGGTGGTGGTGATAGTGGTTGTGTAGTAGTGATGGAGGTGGTGATGGTGTCTGTGTTGATGGTGATGGTGGTAGTGTTGGTGGTGTGGTAGTGGTGATAGTGGTGGTGATAGACGTGGTTGTGTTTGTGGTGTACGTGGTAGTGGTGCTGATGGTGGTGATAATGGTAGTGTTGGGGGTGTGGTGGTGGTGATAGTGGTGGTGATGGTGGTTGTGTTTTGTGGTGTGGTAGTGGCGGTTGAGTCGATGGTGGTGTTGGCGGTGTTGGTGGTAGTGGTGATAGTGTTGTTGGTGTTGATGGGGATGATTATGGTGGTGGTAATGATAGTGATGATGGTGGTAGTGTTGTTGGTGTTGATGGTGGTGGTGATGACGGTGGTGTCATTAATGGTGGTGGTGGTTGTATTGCTGGTGGTGGTGATGATGATGATGATGATGGTGGTGGTGATGATTATAGTGGTGGTGATTGTGTTAGTGGTTGGATTGGTGTTGATAATGACGGCGGTGATCATGGTGTAGGTGGTTCAATTGTGGTGGTGATGATCATAATGATGATGATGATGGTGGTGGTGGTGGTGGTGGTGGTGGTTGTGGTGGTGGTGGTGGTGGTGGTAGTGGTGGTGGTAGTGGTGGTAGAGTGGTGGTGATGGTAAAGTGCTGGTAGTGATAATGCCATTGATGGTTGGTGCATGATGATGCAATTGATGGTGATGGTGGTCGAGGCGCCCTGATTGGGGCACGTGTAAGTGTCTGGCAGTGTGGGTGCGCGCCCCTTTATTTCTGCCAAATTATTTTAAAAGTCCCCATAAATTTGCCAAAATATAGGGGGCCTACATTTTTCATTAGGCTACTGTAGGCCTATCCACCGGCCCTGTCTGGATGGGTAAAACCAAAAATTGGGGTAACTTTGTAGCATCAAAAATGGCAGTGAGGTGACCATCAAAGAGGAGGAAAACTACTTTATAGGTTTGGTGCACTGATCCCAATAGAGCACTAAAAAGCCACTGGCTGCGCTAGAAATTTTTTTTTTGCTTCAAAACGTCATTTTAAAAAAGTTGCAGCATTCCACTTACTACTCCGTTACCAAATCCAAACCATTTCAAAAATTATGTTACTTTGTTTAGCTTGACATCACACTTTTAAACGTGATATCCTTATTGAAGCATAATACTAAACAATCGTACATCAAAACTGCTAAATTTTTTTAAAAAATTGATGGGATGAACAAAAATCTTTATTTCAACTCCGTTACCAAGCCAAAAAATACTCAACTCCGTTACCAAATGTTTGGCTCGACATAAATATAAACTGTATATTTTGTTATCATAACATCGATCACAAATGGGTGCTCTATTAATATGGGGACAACGAGCCATGTTTTAAAAGACTATATCATCAATCATTATTACTGTAAAACCCATAAAATTTGACAATTCACCACTCCGTTCCCTTTTTTTGGTAACGGAGTAGAGTGGAACGGAGTAGTAAAATTAAAAGTATTCTAGGGATTAATAAAAAGATCTGGGCAATAATTCAAAAATATATCATACGGGTGGAAATAGCCCCCATAGCAACTGTTGTAGGCATACAATCATAAAACCCAACTCGTTTTTATAGCCACAAGGCTAGGAACGGAGTAGTAAAAACAAAAGTATATTTTCTAACTTTTTGATAATACCTGTTTCGAATAACTTGTCACTCAACAATATTAATTCTTTCAAGGTGAAAAACTCGTATAAGGCCCTTTAGTGTGTCAAACTACACTTGATATAATTTTAGTTCATGATTATTCACTTGATGGGGCATGCTACAATAATGGTAACGGAGTAGAGTGCAAATGTGGGGACATGAATATTCATCAAAATTATTTATATCGATATCAATTTTAATTCGAATTTTGATCATTGATTAGTTAAAGTGAACAATGTCTAGCCATGAAATGTAATTGTTAGAATTATATTGTGATTTTGTATCCTACAGTGAAGTTTTAAATAGTGGAATTTTCTCTGGGGACATGCCATTTTCCACGTTTCCATGACATAGAGCTCTTATAAAACCATATATATATATATTTTTTTTACAAATAATCTAAACATTATTAAGTAGTAATGCCTAAACGTGAAGTTGCACCATTTATTTTTAATATTATTATATTTAAATCAAAATGCGGACCTTTTAAGTCCTGGGGACACTAATTTTATGTAAAATTACCCCAATTTTTGGTTTTACCCGGATACTGAGTCATATTATCTGCAAAAGGCTTGCAGAAAAGCAATTCAGACACTGGCCGGATAGCGTTAATTTCGACTCCTGCCCTCTGTAGTAGGCTATTTATAATGATACCTATCTGTTATTCTTTTTAGGTCTACGTCTATAGTTTCTTAGAAATTTTCTGCCACACATTTGGCGATACATGGGAAAGCCTCTCTGTGTGACGTCATCCCTGCAAACAATTTCACGTTGTAATAACGTCCCCA
This sequence comes from Flabesymbios commensalis, assembly GCA_964017125.1. Taxonomy (NCBI): domain Eukaryota; kingdom Metazoa; phylum Annelida; class Polychaeta; order Terebellida; family Flabelligeridae; genus Flabesymbios; species Flabesymbios commensalis. The sequence goes on along the minus strand of OZ024918.1, from coordinate 45,323,580 downwards.
CAACGTACAGCATTCGTACTTAGGACGTAACTCTGTTAACTCCCATTTACGTCCTTAGGACGTAAAGCATAAATGTAACGTTATTAGGACGTTCTGGGGACGTTAGGGTTAATATGACTACGTCCTTAGCACGTCCTCGTTACCTTCATCCATGAATGACGAAAATGGGACCTTAACGAACGTTATATTACGTACATTGTTTGCAGGGATCTTACTAAAATTCCCAGTGAGGATTCGCCATGGGGTGCAGGATCCGCGAGCGATACAAAATGCTATATGGATTTGAAGAAGACTAGATAATGGCATCCAGGATGGCCCGCACGGGGTAAACCTTACCAATGGAAACAAGCCCTAAAGCAGGGATCGATGAGTAGGCCTAGGCCATTTTTTAATGTCTGAATAATCTATAGTTGTCTAGTTTTTGTACAACATCGTGGATGGTTCTGTAGATGTATTTATTCACAACCATGCAATTGCATTTTATTGAAATATGCACGCATAGCCAGAATGAGCTAATATGAAAAGTTGCTCGCTCATCCCCACTCTCTGTCAATAATAAGGGAGGGGGTGGTGGTGTTACAGAGAGACCATCCCGTAATATCGGCATGTCTGAATAGTGCAATCTATTTTTTATCTGATGCATGGATCTAGAGGTTAATCTGACTTGTTTTAGTGGCAATTTTAACTCATGTTTTAGTCTGTTCTACATTGCAACTCATTTTGGCAAATGGAGACAGGCCTTTGCAGGGAGGGGGTTCGCTAGGCCTACATAGGCCTACACCCGATAGGCCTACAAACCACTGGGATTTTTTTTTAATTCTGAAATTCTGCAAGTTTTTCTCGTGATTATTGGGATCCAAATGCATGAACAGTGGAAAAAAATTGGTGCGAATTTATTCCGTATCGAAGCCTACAATGACTAGGAGGCATAGGCCTACTGGCTATTGGATTTCGCGCGTAAAATAGCACGCCCTGCATGCCGGTGTTGAACACATCTCCCCTCGAAAGTGAAGACCTCATGAAAGCGAGGCTCGTTCCCGCTAGTAATGGCTGCGCCCATGTTGATTTCTACCACGGTGTTGTTGATCGGAAAATCAGTGTTTGCCAAGTAACAGACAAAACATAATTCTTAAGTTTACATTACAGAGGTAGTCTGGTTATTTTGGTATCTAATTGTGTCATTTTGATCAGTTATCCTGGCGAATAGATCTTACAAACCGGTAAACCTGGCCATTTCGACTGGTGTTGTTTTTAATTGATTCCGACCAATAAAATGGCAATGATTGGCTGCACACTGCTGCATGTGGTGCACAAGTCAGTGTCAGTGACCGTGTATTGCCACTGCACTGGCACTTTGGCAGGGTATTGGCTATTGCACTCGCTTAGCAGCAACTCTAAGTCTTCTTATAGTCTATTATCACTGGTGATTCCAGCAAAAACATTACGTTGAACCAATGGCAATGCAATGGCAATGCTGTTTTGATGTTGGGCCAGCGTCGCAGACGATGGGCCAACATGAAAACAGCATTGCCATTGGCCGTGGCTCAACATCCCTTGCTTGAGGTCACTCAATTGGGTCATGTAGGGCCTAGTTATCACAAAAAATCATTTTGATATTTTTTCTGTGTGTTTTTTTAGTAGACTAGACTATTTTTAGGCAGAAAAAAAAAATTGTTTCCGATTTGTTGTCATTTTAACCAGTGCCAGTGGGTAGACCTAGATGGGAAATTTATTTTGTTTTTTATTTTTATGTCACTTCAACCAATCGGTATGTAATTTTTTTTTTATTTCACTTGGCTCCAAATTCACTTCCATGCATGTCTTATCTGTACATAAAGTAACAATTTTCTTGTTTTTTGAATGCATTTTTACCCCCCCCCCACGTAAGGTTTTTTAGAGTTACTTTGATATCAGTCGGTAACTCATCCCTTAATTAACTTTTTTTTTTTTTAAATTCATAAAATAAATTTGGGTGGCACATGTATGTTTTGATGGCCCTGGTGGGTCAAATTTAAAGCGTTATTTGTTTTGAATGGCACTTCTATCACCTTTTCCAGGGGTTCCCATCATTAGATTTCTCTCAACTACGAATAATGATGCCAGCTCTCGTCTTTAATTTCATAATAGTTGCAACAAATGCTTGGAGCTCTAAGTGAATGGAACAGGTGTGGCCCCTTCTGACAATTTTTTTTTACACAGACCTGTGTCATGTTTTTCCATTTTTTTGTGAAAAAATGCAAAAAATGAAAATAGACTTTTGTTTTTCGCCGATTTCTCAGTCGATTCTCAACCGATTTTCATGAAATTTTGTATGGACTATTTGCGAGTCACTCGGCTACTACCGTGAAATTTTCATCGGAAAATATTGTATAGCTAAAAAGTTAGACCATCTGGCATGTAATGCAATTCAGGGCTAAAAACAACTTTAATTTAACCAGTTTAATGGTGTTATAGAGGGGAGTCATAATTTCAAATTTACTATGTATGTCAAATGGTCTAAATCTTGAACTACATGATGTTTTTTTATGAAAATTTCACGGTAGTCGCCGCGTGACTAGAAAACAGTCCTTGCAAAATTTAATCAAAATTGGTTGAGAATTGACTGAGAAATCGGCGAAAAACATGCGATACAAGTTAATCTGACGGCGGGTATAGGCCTATATCCACTGCCATTGGGTGGCCTAATGTATCTAAAATCTAAAACTATCTTTCATCATCGTGTTTTCTTCAGCTGCTTCAAAAAGTAAGTGTCGCGGGTGATTTTTTGTTTCTGTATCCCTGGGGCAATTTGCAACATTGAGGTCACATCTTTTGGGCAACTTTTTAATTAGGCTCAGATTTTGATCTAGCACAGGATTTTTTTGCTCATTGAAAACAGTGGAATGTGGTCAAATATTTCTTTTAGCATGTTTGCAGTTACGAAAAAAGGGTCAGAATGATTTTTGGCCTATAGGAGAACTTTAAATGATGTCATTTGATGATCTGACAGTGACTGTGATCTAACATCTCCTATAGAACTTTAAATGATGTCATTTGATGATCTGACAGTGACAGGCTGCCCATTCATCGGCGTTGGCCAGGCATGCCATGTGCTACATCAGGAGTGGCCAAGTTGTTGCATGTCACATTTTTTTGAAAAAATTGAATGCTTATTATAAAAATTTATTGCCTTTTAATTGTGTATCGCACAATTTTTCGCGCCGTTCATATTGCTACTGCATGGCTACTTCACATTTGCCATATCAAGTTTTTTTAACCCCCCTGTACATCAGTAGCCTATTGCTGCCTAGGCCTACATGTAGGGCCGATGATTTTCCGTTTAAAAAAAAAAGATTTTCCGTTTCACGTTTAGGTCGAATACTGAGTCATAGTGTCCATTCTGGCCCAGCATTAAAACAATGTACCCTATTATCCCTAATAAACGTGCTAGGTAGGGAGACGCAGTTGGGTCTTGTTTATCATACATGTGCATCGATATGTGATCAATATTACATTACCATATAAAAATGTAAAAACAAATGTTATGGATGATGCCAGGATGTAGACTGTATTCTCATTAAAATATTCAATGGCAAACAGGCGAGGCAGGCGTCTTCTAAGTTAAACAGACAATACCGACAACACTAGCACAGATATTATCTTCACGTGTATACACTCTTCTACTGCACGTGGTTGTGAATATGGTCGGCGCGAGACATTGGTGCAGTGTTGTTCTAATGCTGGGCCATCGTCGTCAATGGCGGCATCAGTTTGGCGTCTCGTGGCGGCGTACCACGTTTACGTCTATCCCCCATGATGATGACTGTTACACCTGTCTCATTTTCCAAATCAATAACTTCGCGAGTTTATGAGCTATCATTATCTAATTTATATCATTATTTTCAGCATTGAATAAGCTTTCTGGTGATATTTATTACATGTCCGTGCGACCATAATTGAAAAAGTTAGGTATTTCAAGTGGGATGTTTATCACAACTAGCCGACACACTGACACCGTTGTTGTCCCCTGCTAATTAGTGTTGTATTGCACCTTGTAAAGCCAAGGGTGCACTGGATGTTAACTGCACCGTATATAAATACAGATCTACAATGAAATCCCATTTAAACATGGTTTTAAATTAATAACAGAAAAAGTATTTAAGATACAGTAAAAATAGTTATATTACCGGGAAGCATTTTTCAGCCACTATAATCTGAAATGCGTTCCCAACGATGTGACTAGAATATTAAAGTCGTTATATACATTTAGTCAGCTGGAAACATTATTATGAAAAGTCATCTCTTGTTAGTGTAGGGCTGACAGACATCTGCAGACGTGACACAGTCTGGGAACAGCTAATTTCAAAAAGTCGTATCTTTAGAAGGATATCGCTATCTGGTGCGGTGATTTGAAGCTACCAGTACACATCTTCACAGTGTATTGACCAAGATTGTGTCAATGCTGGCCCACTTCATAGGACGCTGTACCAGCCTCAAGCCGACAGTGGCTTAGCATACGTATCTACTGGGCTGTAATCAATGGTATGTACACACAAGGAATATCTTCAGACCGGCAGCTCATGCCAGGCTGACAGTGCCACTGAGCAGGTAATTTCAAAAAGTCGTATCTTTAGAGGGAGGTCGCTAGGTGGTGCCATGATTTGAAGGTCGCATGTCGTGGGAGAGGGGAAATTGCATTTAAGGGGTGCTTAACAGTGTAAAGCACGTTGGTGCTCAGAAGAAAAGTCGCATAATAGGAGAAGTCGGATCTGAAGGGGGTCACATCTGGAGGGACTACTGTAGGCCTATAATAATCGCCGATGGAAAAAGTGCTGACCCATCCAGCCCCATCAGCACACACGCGGCGGTCATGACAGTATTGATTGTACTCCCATTTCCCAGTCACCTTAGCCAACATTGGCCCAACATTAAGTCATACCACGCATGCTGTGATTTGGGAGTCCTCGGCCGATTTCGGCAAGCTCCAGCTCATTTACATAGTGTTTGCGCATGGGTTGTGTACCGGAACCGATCCCGTACTAGCAGGAATAATTGTCTAAATTAAAAATGGCTAAAAATAGTCAAGCTGAATGACGTCATTGCAATGGATTTCCGAAACGGGAAAATGCCGTTGTCACATGTAGACACGGCATATGATTCAGCACGAGGTACCCTGGAGTACTAAATAGAAATCCGCCATTTTGTTTAATTATTTAATTTATTTTTGACGGCTGTACCCTGGGTACCGGTACCAAAAAGTGCAAAATAATTTTAAAAAGGACAAAAATAGATGTGAGACGTTCTTATTTTGAAAAATATTCTTGTTTTGGGGCATTTTCGTTACTAAGGACTATTGGTAAAACATCTTTTAATGTAGGAACCTGCTGCAAGGCAAATTCCCGCTGCATTCACCACGTGGCGCTGCAAATCACACTGTACCCTGGGGTACATCGGTACCCCGGGGTACAGCATGTTGTATCATATGCCGCAATCAGCACTGTCAAAGCCACGATCAACAGGAAGAGGGTTAAGTCAATGAAAAACAGAGTGAAATAAGTGGATTTGGACTCATAAAATGATGTTTCCGTTTAAACATTGAAATATGCAATTCCGTTTCACAGGGTATATTCCGCAAATTTCGTCCGTTTTCTGCAATCACGGAAAATCATTGGCCCTATACATGGCACTTTTATTTTTCATGTTTTGTTTCATTCCAATTCAGTTTCCACTTCATACTATAAATATAAGGTCTAGTCAAATTCATATTATATTTAATAACCAGGGACAAGGTGAATGAATTTAGCGGATTTTTCAGTCAATTCTGAACCAATTTTCATGACATTTTGTACACACTAACTGACTAAGCCTATTGGTTAGCCTAGGCTAGTTATGCAGCGACTAGAATTGATCTACTCTTGATCGACCAACCCCCTTACAGTGAAATATTGCTTTGTCAAATTTTTAATCCCCCGTCAGTAAAAAACTAGATCCACCCCTGGCTATTTACTGCTAGATCACTGCTATTTTTAAACTAGATCAAGGTTAGCTCTGTGTGAATAATATGGATGGGGGTGTGCACTTTTTCTTGAAATTTTTCAACTAATTGCCTAGTAGTTGTAGTATAGTACTGTAGCCTATAATATATAATATGCTAGTTTGCAGTATTTGAAATAAGAGGGTAAAATGAGGTAAGGTTATATAATGGCTTTGAGGTGCCTCTGAGCTTGTATGACAAGGATTTAGGCGCATAAGAATTGTTATATATCCATCCATCAGGCCACTGTGTTTTATTTCTTTGTTTCAGATCAGAAAAATTCCAAAATCTAATGAGGGAGGGGGGAAAAAGAATTTAAGAAAAACAAAACATTCAGTCCATTTTTACGAAAGTTAAAAAAAAAAGCATTTGACAAATTTTAGTTAAAAGTTAAAGAGGGCGATAAAATAAAAAAAATATCTTTTGAAATAATATTTTTTTTCGAAATGTTTTTTTTTTATCTATCAAAACTAATTTTTTTATTAGAAATTGGCAACAATTTAATGCGCACACTGGACTGAAAAAAAACACATGTTTTTTATTTGGTAAGGCGCGGCCTAAATCTTATGAGCGCGTGACCTTACTCAGGGGGTGTAGCTGTGCCTGTCAGGGGTTAGGACCTTTGACCTACATCTCGGACCTAGCCTAAATCTCTTTATTCACTTATCTGGCAAACCGTGCTAGGTAAATGTAGCTAGACCATTGCTATGAATATAGATTATAATACAATTCCAGCAAATTGAAAATAGCCATTAATCGGCAATGATTTACTTGATCCCTGACAACTATAAATCGGTTTCGTATAAACCATGGAGACCATAGGGTTTTTATCTCCGAAAAAGTGGGGGCGGGGTATTGGCATCGCTTCGGATGTTCGCCGTCCTGCGTCTGGATGTCTCATTTTCGTTTCCGGAACAGAACTCATTGATTGTTTTTTTTAATTTTCAATTTCAAATCATCATTAATGTCTTGGTTAGCTCTTTCCACTTCATTTGAATACCTATGTTATGGGTGTACTGCCCTAAGAAACATCTTTACTCTTACAGTGCGCAGAGACGTCAGATTCTGATGTCTAAATATGGTCCCCTCGTTGTAGGGGTTTTATATGCCTGATATCTGGCTATCTGTGCCTAATAGCTAGACCATTGCAATAAAACAAAATGCGAAACAAAATTTCAACTTGATCAATTTCAAAATGTTTGGTCTTAAATTAAACAAATATGAGTAAATTTCACCCACTTGAAGTTGTGTGGTGCGGTAGCGAGACATAACTTAGTTTGTGAAAATTTAATTTATTTAATTTAGTGCTTTAAAGGTTGAGATTATTCTACTAACAACTTAATATTTCAGTAATCATGATCTACATGTGATGTAATTATTATCAAGCTGTGTTGTTTTTAAAGCCCAATACACAAAATTCAGGTATTTAAAAAAAATATCAAGCCCATTTAAAAAAAAAATAGGTTAATCACACTGTACAGCTAGATGTATTTTTTGTTTCAGATTCACTATGTAGAGAAATAATTTAGGGAGCAATTGAACTATCAGGATGAGTCAAAAGAGACAATTAGATGATCAGGATCCGGACTATGATGATGTCAGCACAACTCGCGAGATAAAGCGAAGAAAACTGCTGGAAGAAGAAGATGGTAAATCCTGAATTATTCTTACTATAGACTCACTGATGTGTCAGTGATACACAAAACATTTTGATTATTGTAGGCCTACAGCGATTTAGTCACTGTCAGATAATCTAAGTGTCAAAAATGTTCTTCAAACAGATAAGCTTTGCTTTATAGTATTCACACTATTGCTTTGTAAATATACTTGTAATTAGATGGTATGATCTAAGGCCATATTAATAACCCTTCAACACCTATGCTGCCCGAATCCGCCTGTAGCTTACTTGCCGTAGAGAAAATCGGCCAGGTGTTAAAGGAAAAGGTTAACCATGTTTAATCTATTGAGCAATAACAAATACAAATAAGTGGCCTATTTTCTTGCTATCTTTAGGTAAAGAAGCGACAGTGCTGCGGATTAGAAATATTGTTCAAGAACAATTTGCAACTGAAATCTGTTCAAAGGAAGAAGAGTTGGATTTAGCTGATAAGGTATGAATTCATGCTACATGCGTTGGTTTAGAGAAAACACAACTATTTTTTTTACAATTGTTTCTAGCTTTCGTTAGGCATTCCGTTTCCACACCCATCCATCCCACTACACTATATATCAAGGTAGATATTTTATAACTTTATTTAGCCCTTGTTCTCAATAAAACAAGCCACCGGGACAATATTTTGCATTACTTTGTAAGCAATATTTAATCTTTTAAATAATACTGGGAACAACTCTAGTATTATAATAGTTACCATTCAGCAAAAGACAAAGTATAAATTGTTGTTTCATGGGAACATGGCTTTATAAATACATGCTGTATAATAGACATTACAAGAGTGTCGAGTAGGTCATTTTAATGGTCTCCATCTTGTGGAACATCGTTACATGTTTTTTCAGTTATACCACCTGAATTTAATCAACAGATTACCTCTTTCAAGGTTATTTTAATCCTTTATAGATAATAAATTTTCTTTGTCTTTTTAAAACATTGTTGGATACATAATGTTTCAGTACTGTCTAGAAAATTTAAATTAAACATTTCCAGAGTTGTTTTTTATGGTTAAGAGCAGCTGTGTTGCTGGGATTTGGTGGGAGAATATGTTGAAAGAGATCAATATGAAGCAACCTCTTTGTTTTTCCAAACTGTACATGTCTGCAGAGATGTGTATTTTTTTCAGGAGGTCAGGGTTAAATTTCTTTTGAAAATATGGCCATCCTAAAAAATATTCTTGTTTCCGATTTCATGGGGGTGAAAATTTCCATGCAATAGGTCGAAAAAGCTTTCTTTTAGACCGTCAAAAATTCCATGAGGCAAGTTTTGTTTTAAATTCTATGTGGAGTTGTGACAAAAAAATTATTTTATTTTTGTATTGACATAAATAATTTTTGCGCGAATAATTCTATTTCGTACAAGACATGTTGTTTTTTGACAAAAAATAGAGAAACAGAACACACAATGTTCGTTTTAGCCGGCATGGGCGGACATTTTCTCAACGTGATCCAGGCTAGGCCTAGGATTCTAGAGACAGGCGTGATCAGCAATTTTCCCGCAATAAAAACGTTGTATTCGACTGCAATGAAAACTTTTTCCATGTGCTGATTAAAGCCCGCACATGTCCAGTACATGTGCGGGCGGAAAGTTTTTCTTTGACTACACAAAAGGCCTTGCGGTATTTTTTACCAGAGGTCAGAAATTGGATACAAACATATTTTTCAGGATGGCCTTTTGTGAAACGATCTGCAACCAAACTCCACATTTCTGTGTTTTTCTTATCAATGCTGATAAAATGTTTCACTAATCACTTTCAATTTTGATTAGCAGATTAGCAATTGGTCAAAATTGTGTAGCTTTTCACTACTGAACGAATAGAACCCTGGGATGTGCGAGTCATCTTTGATCTGTTGATTTAATAATTGAAGCTTTGACTTACATCACATACTTAATAATCATCGATACATATTCAACTATTTCACATGATTTGCTAATATTAGCCAAATTGGTAAAATTGCATAGCTCCTTTATACTGAGCATAATATGCCCTCAGTTTTCTTCCAAGGTAAGGGATGGTGGGGGGGGGGGGGGGCTCTAAAAAGACTAGTTAGTAAAAATTGGTGCATGGTTACTGTAGTATTTTTTTTTTTGTGTATTTATTGTACATATTGTGAAAGTAGTGGTCCATTTGTATTTTCGTTATTTCAGTTGATTTATTTATGTACACGTAAAGTCAGTTGCAGCTATAAAATTTAAATGTATATTTATATCTAATATCCACACTAATCATGATTGATGAACTTTGGATATCAATAAGACAATGTATGTAGGCTCCAAGGATGATTGAATAGTAAAGCCGCGTATGCACCTTAGCCTTAGTTAGCACACTGATGTCGAATACAGTAGACATTCTGTCCTTTTATAATCACCTGTATAACCAGTTTTTAAAAGTAAAATATGCTTCCAATCTTGAAACACTGATATATGTTGAGACTTCTATTTTGCAAATCAGACAAGTTAAATATAATGGGTGTGGTAAGTGGGAATACATACCTTTAAATTGACTGATATATCATCTTCCGGAAAAATGATCAAATTATTTTCACCATCTGTTGTAGAATATTTTTAATCATTTTATTAGATATATTGCAGCACTAATATTTAGTTATTAGTAGAGCGCAGTTGTCTGCCAGACAGACTCCTGGCTTAATGTATTTTAGTGTCGATTTATTTCACGACAATGACGTTAAATTTGTTGAGCTGAGAACATCTAATGTCATGTGGCTGTTAAAAATAACTTGTTTCATTGCAACATATTTTGAGATTTATGCTTTTGAGATAAACACTGTTAAAATTTGTCTCATTTCATCTACTGGAGGCCTAATACAATGGCAGCCATCACTGCTTGGCTGTGTCTACAGTTCACTGGATCAGTGTGTGCAGGGGATTCCCTCAGTACTCAACGGTAATTGGCCGATTTGGTGACGTCACTCGTAACCTCAGCAGTGCTCTGTGATAGCACCAAGCTTAGCAGTACCTAGCACTGTGAACAATAACTCGCTGGACTACACGTAATCAGTGTTTGCAAGGTTTGGTGACATCACGCGTGACCCCGGCTCGTGACCTTAGTAGCAGGAGCACTGTGGACAAAAACTCTGTATTGTACCAATGCCAGTTCATCGCAGACAGCGCTGGGCCGGCATCGGGGCAACGCTGACTGTAGGTGTGAGAGCTGTAGCAGCGGCCAGTGCTGTCACAAATTGGCTGCTAACTGTTGTACGGTACCAATGTCAATCCAGCGCTGGGGCGCAATGGGGAAACACTTGCAGCAGGCGAGAGTGATAAGCCTATTATAGAAACAAAAAGTAGGCCTAAATCATTGTCCATTGAATCATAGACACATTCTAAAGATCAATTTCACCACCCTCTCTGTCATCACCAGTCGTCACAGCACTAGAAAATGGTGTAAAATTCTAAGATAATTGCTTTCAACCCATGGCATTGACTGAAAAAGCAGTGAAGATCGTTCACCTCAGATTCAGTGGCAGTATTCTTGCTGTAGGCCTACTGTATAAACTGTCCCACGTAATGCAACTACCACGGTTTAGCGTCTAGTATTTCGTCACAGTAAGGAAAATAGAATCAATTTTATTCTCCTCTGTCACAGTCATCACCGCACACCACTGACATATCAATGCCAGCATACAGATTTTTATGGGAATAGGACTGCTGAAAAAATAAATAAATAATTTTATTTTTCGATCAATCTGTTAGGCCCTAGGCCTATATTTCTGATAGTTGCACAGAAATATTTGCTAGCAGATTTCAGTTTCAAGCCGCCACAAAATACAATTCCAATAGGCAAGAAACATAAACACAATGTTCAAATGAATATTTATTTGCCAAAAAGTGACGACATTTTCTGCTGGATTGAAATACTGTTGACTGAAGTCAGTAGACGAGTAAAAGATGCTATACGACAAGAGTTGTTGAGCTAATGTTGGTAAAATCCTGGGCCAGCGTGACAGACCTCGGAGGGACAATATTAAATTGACCCTATAGGCCTACTATACAGTGAGCACCTTGTGTTTTTTGAGGTCACAAATCAAATCACATTAGCTCAACTTGATGTCACCATCTGTGCCGTGGTGTAATCTCGGCTCCAGCTTTGTTCTTTCCCTAATTAGTCTGCTTAGTTAACTCCGCAATCTCATAATTTTTTGTCAATATTATTATTTTTCTTTTAGTTCGCAACTTGAATATGGCCTGTAACTATAACCACAACATATATAATAGCAGTATTATATGACAAATTTAACTCTCACTAAATATGACTATCTTACGCCCAGTAGGAATTCAGCGGCTATGTGATATAAACCAAATAAAAATAACGGAGTGGCTATTCATATAGCAGAGTTATAATGGCAGTCAATGGGAGCAAGTCATTCCGTAAACGGAGCTGTCCATAGAGTTACATTGTAAAGAATTAAGTTTGATTAGCCACTGCTTAAGAATAAATGCACAGAGTTCCGCCGTGTTCTGCAGGGGCCCTGGTCTGTAAAAGGTGTCATTAACATTAATTACATGAGAATATAATTAGCACAGTCAGTGGTTTAAATTAACATCTGGTATGCTCCATTCTATTGAGAATAGTCATATGATATTAGTTAACACATTTGTTAATTGCTTAATGACCCTAAAAGTGGACCCAAGCTCTACTTCAGTGCTGTCAGGCTCTAGTATTACATTGCGACTATATTTATCTAACAATGGCTTTCCATGTTTCTTTGTTACAGAGACTAAATGAAGTGAGACATCAATTGGACAGGCTGAGAGCATGTATTGTTGCGTCATTTTATTCTAATGCGGGTAAAGGTCTGGCACAGGTAAGCACAATCTACATTCACCCTCCCAGCACCCAGCCCGTATTTCTTATTTTTGACATGGTTGTCCAAAATGACAAATCAGGAATTTCTTCTCTATATCTAGCCTAGCTGGTAAATGCGGCAGCACAAAAATTAAAAAACTTTTGCAGTTCTAGTCTATGGACATGTTTACATCATATGGTCATATTGAGAAGCCAAAATAAAATCAACGATTTTCGATGATTTTAGCCTGAGTTAGTCCCTTTAACCTCTTGAGTGCCACTATGACGTCATACTTTTGTCAATCTCCTGTGCCGCAATGACCACTTAAGTCATCATTTGTCAAGTATTTACCAATAGCCCCCCTGGCATGAGTAGGCACCCTAATTCATTTATGTCTGCCTCAGAGTGGAGGGTGGGTAATTCGCGGGGATTCCGTGTTTAGTGTCATGTGATCCTGCATTGGTCACATGATCACACAGCGATCATGTGATACACTTTTCCCCTCTTTTAACCCTTGGAGCACTGATGTCGAATGCAGTAGACATTCTGAGTTTTTATTAGCACCTGTATAGCCCCTGATAACAAACTGTTCACAGTAAAATATGCATGCCAACTTGGAACGCTGATACATATTGGGAATTAATTTGTTCACAGTAAAATATGCATGCCAACTTGGAACGCTGATACATATTGGGAATTAATTTTCACAAATAACAGAAATTTTCAGTCACTTGAAGTTGTGTATCGCGGTAGCTAGACCCAATTTCAGGTGACTGAGAATTTAAATTGAATAGCTCAGTGCTCTAACCCACTTGAAGTTGTGTCCCACTGCTGTGACCCAGAAATTTAATTAAGTGAAAAATAATTATATTTGTTTGATTTTAAGCCAATCATTTGCAAATCCTGATATTTAAACTCTCCCAATAACTGTTATTTAACCTGTTAATGAAACAGAATAAAAATATTGTAGTCATGATTAGGGGTGGAAAGGTTAAAAATGTAATATAAGACCCTTTTCAGCGACCCTCCGTGAACCAGCCTCCGTCTATTCACCCGTGTGTGAAGACGCACATAGGAAAGACCCCAAAACACTCGGATGCTGACCCTGAGAGATCAGCTACCAGTGTGCCGACAACGGAGAGTAGTACCAAGAAACCAGTGCCCACTAATGTACAGAATACTGAGAAGAAAGTACAGCCCAGTGTAACAACTAAAAAGGTCTGTATTGATGTCTAGCATTCATACTCCTTTCATCATGTTCACATCATGTTCACTATATTCATACCTGCTCATTGTTTTTATGGTCTGTACAGTCTTTTACCCCTCCGCCTGTTGGGCCTGAAGGGGTATTGTTGTCCCCTACATGCGCCGCCGTCTCCGCCGCCGCCGCCGCACACACTCTTTTTGGCCACTTCATCAACATGGTGCAACAGATTAAATTCATAATTCATACAAATATTCAACCCCTCCCAGGTCATAGCTGAAAGCTCAATGGTAAAGGTCAAAGATTGAAAAAAAAATTCTTGTTAACACGATAACTTGAAAAATAATAATTGGATCTCTCTAATTTTTTATGTGAAGTTACCCATGAGTATGGAGATGATCTAATTAGAATTTCAGCTTTCCACCGATAATCAAAATGGCAGCCACCTGGGGACTAATTTTTTTTTCACCTTTTTTTTTCAGAATTCCCTCGAAACCTGGTATATATATAGGTTTTCCGGGTCTGCGAGTCTATTAGTATTGTCCGTTTTCATGTGAGACTCAGTGTGCATGATTAGCACTCGCCCGCTCACCAATGCGAGTAAGAAAAAAATGGGCGAGTGGTTTGGCTAGCCACGAACTCGCCCAGCTTGGCGAGTGCATATTTTTCCGTAATTTAAACATATAGTCTGCTGTGAAAATAATGATTTGTCACTACAGATTTGTTTTAGTTCATGTCACGCAATTGTGACCTGACAGGTTCTAAAAGAGTGGCGTAATTACGGCAAGATTGGTGATTTTCGGATCAGCGCGATGACTGCCTGGAGTCTGCAGGCCTACATGTATATGCATCGCTGACCTGTACGCATGCACTGAGCTCTAAGTATGCGGCACTTGTCTGAGCAATTGGTCAATTGTGTCACCCCCCTATAGGGTCAATTGTAACAGAATAAGAATTAGAACTTTGTACTACAGCAGCACGTCCAATGTGGAGTATCAGGCTGCCGGAGGGTAAGAGACTGGTAGACCAGCTGACTCTTGAACGCTCGCACAGTTTTAGGAATCAGCTTAGTGCCCCTTGTTTCGGGCGAGTTCAAATTTTACTGGGCGAGTAGCACTTCAGATGAGTGGTATAATCAGTTGGTTATTCACACTGAGCCTGAAAACGAGGCTGCGGCGGCCATTTCGGTTTTATCAATTAATTGCCTTGAAACTTGCATCAGCCGAGGGGTATTTGAGTGCTTGCACAGTATTTTTTATTTTATTCACTCTCATTTATCTGTTATTGATTTGTGTAATTTAATCACTAGTCTGTGAAATTTTAATGCATTCTTAGTACTATTAGAACCATATTCATCTATTTCTACCTTTATTTTATTGTGTCCTTGCTATACTGTGAGCCGTGTTTATCATTTTTTCTTACCCCTTGTTCTCAGATCTCCTGATTGGTCAGTTGGCATAAATTTCATTCATTTCAAGCTATAATTTCCAGTTTCAAATGACAAGCAGAAAGACTACTTTTATATTTTAACAAAATATATTTATTAGGACTTTAAGGTGTACAGATACAAGAGTGTAAAATTTAAATATTTGATACAATATCTTATTAATATTAAGATAATATGTATTTTATACACACAGGAGAAAGTTCCTGAAAGAAATGTGGAAGCTGTACCAGGACCTTCTCAATCTAAACAAGGCACCAGATTCAACACCAAGAAACGAATAATAGTTGGCAATGTATCCAAGTGAGTAGAGATATAGTCACAGGTAGAAGCACCCGTCACATGGCTCGAGTTGGTCAGGAAGAATTGTTCTATATTATTATATGTATTTAATTTTTTAAACTGACAAAATATTATAAAATTGTAAATGTTTATGTATATTAACCCTTGTTCTGCTGAATTGCTTCAATTGTATTTTTCGTCATTTGAAGCTGGTATTGCTAACGCAATTTCCAGCTTCAAATGACGAAAAATAATACTATTTATGAAAAATAGACATGTCTAAAATTAAATTATTAGATCAACAAAGCGTCTATTTAAAACTATTTTATCAAAATTAAGTGAGATTTTGATTGATCTAAAACATCCTTAACCCCATTTATATCCGGGCATAGCAGGACAAGGGTTAATCATATATTTATTATTATGATAGTGACATACACCCATATGATATAGGCTGAGAACAATGTATACTTGTGTGGGTTTACAATACAATTAACCCTTAGTCCACTGATGTCGACTACAGTTGACTATAGTATTGTTTTCTCATGTTTTAATTGTCTTGTATAACCAGGTTTTAAAAATTAAATCTGTCTCAAATCTGTGATAATCATATACATTTCAACCTAGATTTGGCAAATTTAACTAATTTTCAGTCACTTGAAGTTGTGGATCGCGGTAGCGAGACACAACTTCAAGTGGCTGAAAATTTAAATCCCTTGGCTCAGTGCTCTAAGGGTTAAAATGAAGGTGACCTTCTATACATGTATCACAGGCAAGCTAAGGGATGATTACATTGGCAGGACCACAAGAAGTAGTCATTTTCTTCTTAGGTCTGGGAAAGATGTACAATTGAAATCTCCAGATGTACCATAGAGGATACATAGATTTCACTACAAATTACCTTATTTTATCCGAACAAGTTCTTTATATTAAAATAAAAGATTTTTGTCTCTAGTATCAATAAACAGGTCCATGCTAATATTGTTGTTTTTAACAATTTTAAGGATTACACATTTCATGTAGTATATAATGTTAATACATTAAATGGATTAATTAATGGATTAATTAGCCGCTCCCAAGTTAACTATTTTTTGGTCTTCAAATAAAAAATTCTTATTTTATGTTTATGCTACAGATACATCCCTATTGACAGACGCGATGAAAACGACCCCTCTACTCACAAATGGATGGTGTACGTACGTGGCCCAAAAGATTCCCCCAGTGTCGACCACTTTGTTAAGAAAGTGTGGTTCTTTCTTCATCCAAGCTACAAACCTAACGATCTGGTGGAAGTCAGGTGGTCTTTTAAACTGCTTAAATTAACCTTTGTTAACACATTTCTTTAACCCACATTAAGTACCACATTTTAAATATGTTAAAGATGAAATATGACATAAACCAGCAAGATTTGAAAAGAGATGACCTCCATTTTGTCATATCTGAATAATTTTCACTCACTTGAAGTTGTGGGTAGCGTCAGAGAAACACAACTTCAAGTGGGTGAAAATGCAAATTGAATAATTTGGTGGTTAAAGGGCTAATTTGGTTAACCTTTTAAGACATTTTTGAAATTAAACTGAACCCAGTGTACAACGATTTTAGTTAAAAAAAAAAATCAGTGCACAGACTGTCTTTAGACTTCAGATTCTGACGTCCCTGCGCTGATAGGGTTTAACATTAGACTGATGGGCAATTTAAATTTTGCTGGGTATACATGGTATAGCTGTACATTTATCTGCACTCAATTCCACTGCACTTTCAATTATATTATGCCATGTTTTTTTGCAGCCAATCACCTTTCCATTTAACAAGGCGAGGCTGGGGTGAATTCCCAGTGAGGGTACAGCTGCATTTTATTGATCCACGTAATAAACGTGTGGACATCATACATCAACTGAAGGTCAGAATAATTTCTCTTTTCATTCATTCACTTTTCATGTGTTGCCTGATATTTTTTTTCATATAAAGCTGGCATTATTCACACAATTTCAGCTTCAAGATTATTTTAATTCCATTAAAAAAACTATACCTGTTATAATATACATATACTTGATATGTACCTGCTAATTTGTTATTACTTATTATGTCTCCCTTTACCTATGGAGATACATGTTGTTTCAATTCATCCAGCTTCCGCGTGCGCATTATTAGTTTCCGGAGCATATCTGAGAAAAGACTTGTCCTGTTGTCATCAAATCAACCATCATTACCATGGCCTAATTAGGTGTTTTGACATTACTTTGTTTTTCAGAGCAGATCTCTAAAACCACTTGGTCGATTACAGCCATATTGCACATAGATGATCTCAAAGTTGAAGGGACCCCTTGGGATGAGACATTTTCAATGTTGTCAATTTTGAAAATTTAACTTATATGAAGCTATATAGCCTACTGATCTGAACTAAAAATACAAAAAAGTCAAAAAACAATTTAAAAGCACAGAAAAAGAGTGAAATAGTTAAATTTCCAGGTCGTATATTGCCATGTAAACAAAACAAGTCAGCAATAAACAGAACTTTACACCACATATTCCCACGTCTTGGACGGGGAGATCAAAGCAATCGCCGCTAATTGGTGTCTGATTGGTGTCTTATAGTCAGGACATGAAGTGATATACCTGCAACACTGATTGTCTGCCCAACGCTGGGCCGACGGCATCAACATATGGCCCAATGCTGTGGGAACATTTAACTGTCCTTTAGCAAGTGCTTAGGTGTACAAAAAGTTTGTTTGGGTTTTAAGCGGTTTTATAGAAATGTTGATTAAAAATATTTTTAAAAATCTAAAAATCCTGCAAAAATAAAATCATGATCTTGGATACACTACTTCATTACTAAACTAAAAACGAAAATTGATGTTATCCCAAGGAGTTGCTTTAAGATGTTGTGCCTTTTCATATTATTGTACCTTAATCAGGGCACATAATAAGGATGATTGGTCTGGTTGTCCGCCGGACAACCAGGTTGTCTGCAAAATGGTTTAGTTGTCTGAATTTTGGGACATATTATAGAAGGTAGCCTGTCTCACGATTTTACAAGCAGCACAGCCCGTGCCATACTGTTTTAAATACACAAATTTTCACGTGTTAATCTGCACCATACACAGAAAAAATGCACATATTTCAGTAAATCTTTAGTGATTTTTAACTGATTATACAGTGGAAGCCCTGAGAATGATATTGGGTTGTCCGGCGGCAAAATGGGTTGTCACAAAACACAACACAAAATGTGATGATTCATGGAAGGATGCAACCTGAAGAATTTCAACTAGGTCAAATTCAAAATGGCAGACCATTGGTCATTATTTAAATAATATGCCCAATATCTGGCATGCTGTCCCTCGACAATCTTTGAAAATTGAAGATCTGAACCGTATACTTTCTGTTGATGTACTACGAAATAAAAATCAAGTTGAAATAATTTTATTTTACGGTTCGGGAATCATAGACCACCATACCAACCACAGACTATTTACAATATTGCACAATTTTATATATTCCTGGGGCAGATTTTCATAACCTTCTTTAATATTCCATCATCATCACAACTCTTTCATAGTAGCAACTCATATATTTTATCATACCATTTTATCATTTCATGTATAATTTTTCCATGTTTTTTTTTCCATATTTTTTGTTACTTACTATGTCAAGGAGAGCAACTTATGGCAATTGCTGAAAAAAATTATGTTTAAACCATCTGGCAAAGAACACAAAACATATGGATGAGTTTATCCACCCCCCCCCCCCCTCTATACATTGTTTCAAAGCAGAACTACTTCAACCACATTAAATGCCACATTTTAATTGAATAAATAAAATATCTGGTGGTGTGTTCTGGTTTGTTTTAGTTGGATAAGACATACACCGGCCTGCAAACCAACGGAGCAGAAACAGTAAACATTTTATCTTTCTCATTTTTTTACGCTAATAAAGAAGTTAATTGATTTAAATATTAAAAGTGCTACCAACGTAAATAAAGAAAGTAACACAGCTGATGAAACTGAAGTTTCTCATCAACCTTATGCATTTTATTAAAAAAATATATCCAAGGAGTCAAAATTATTTAAAGAGCAACTAATTAAATTATTTATGAAAAACAAGTTATGTACATGAATTATTGTTCTTATTCATGTGAATTGATAAAAACAATAACCCAGCATTGGAAGTCATTTTTCTAATATATTTAATTCTATAACATTTTCTGTATATCTAATTTTAGTTGGTGGACATAGAGCTTGTATCAGACGGAGAGAGATGCAAGACTCCAACTGAATCACATGCAACCACCACTGCGAATCACAATAATTCTTCAATTTCTGAAACTGATTTAAACAAGTCTAATGAAAATAGTGTTTGCAGTCAATCTTCAAATTCTGCTTTATCCAAATCTGAAGGGGACAAACTTTCTGAGTGTGTATCACCCTCATCTGCTCAGTCATCTTTTAAACCTATTGTACCGCCTGAATCAGTGAATCCCGAGCTTGTAGCCCTGTCATCTAAATCTGAGGATTCTAACGGTGTGTCAGAGAGCAGCGCAGGCGGATGGACAAGGGTACAAATTAAAAGTGAACCATCAACTCCTGATCGCCCGGCATCTCAGAATTCTGGGTGGCAGGATATTTGTGCTATGTCGTCCCCTGAGAGAAGCGCTTTTGATGATGGTTATCACAGTACCTCTTTGCCGTCTACACCTGAACGCCCATCATCAGCCTGTAGCTTTGTCAAGCTAGACCAGGGCTCCAATAAGAAAGTGAGGGTGAATGTGTCAGAAAGTCATGCTTTGAACAGTCCATCACGTCTGGCGGCTACAATGCACCTCACCAGTAAACCTGACACTGGCTCAGGCAGCAGAAAGTTACAGAGCCCAACACCCAGTAACTCACCCTGTACACCTCAGCAGCTAGTATATGTGCGATGTGTGGATGCCTCGGGTAAAGTATATCTTGTACCTCAAAACTCTCTGACTAAGTCACCAGTAACAAGCACTGCTACACTCCCTCTTGTTAAATCACTCCCAGGAGTTTCACCAGTAATCAGTCGTTGTAATGCCCTGCAGGCTAGTCAAATCCCATCAGTGTCATCAGGTATGGTCCTAACAAAACCACAGACAAATACAGCTTCACAATTATTACAGACAGTAGCCATGGCAACACAAGGAGGTAATACTAAGAAAGGACGTAAGACTCAGACCACAGTGATTGGCAGCGGTACTAGCACGGCTACCCTCACATACATGCTGGCAAGTGGTAGAGCTGGCAGGGGCACCAATACCAATACCGTATCTCTACTCAAGAACATGCCTGTACAGCAACCTGGAAAAATCAGTCCAGGAAAGCACCAAGCTGTGGCTGGTCCTCGACTGTTGGCAAACATTCCGGGTAAGATGGCAGGTTCTCCACTACAGTTATTGGTACCTGGGCAGGGATTTGTGCAGCTGCTGCAGCCGGTAATCTCACCTGTGGGACGGGGAGCTGGACAGGTCTTGGCGATAGCTAACAAGCCAGGAATACCAGTTAGCGCAGCAAATCTTCTAATATCCCCCCAAGCCACTCATTCTGCAAAGGACTCTCAGCGGGGAGCATCCCAGTTACTTACACTTCCACGAGCTAAATCACCCGGTGTTGCTAGCACACAGGCCAGCACGTGTCTCACCTTACCAGTGGTCAGAACTCAATCTCCTGTTAAAGGAGTCGCAAATCCTGTCATGTTACTGACAGCAGATGTCGGGCAAGGCTCTGCACAAAGGACCAACAAACTCATTCCTGGTGCTGTGTCTTTGCTGAGGCCAGGTCTAGTTTTACCAAAACCATCTTTGGGTTTGTCAGTTTCTCCAGGCAGTGCTGGTAAGGAATGTGATAAAGATGCCCGTCAGCTGACTGGCAGCTCAACGTTAACAGCATCAGAAAGTAGTGATTCTCAAACCCATAGCACAGCTATACCATTTCACGTGACAGGCAATGCAGTTAATTCTCAGGGACAAATTAAACTGTCTGCAAATACACAATCACTCCTGACAGGAGGAGGCAACCAGGCTGTGATAGTGACACTGGATTCAAACACCCCCTCCATAGTCAGAACCTCCAGCGCCCCAGTTATACACAACATTATCAACACAGGGTCATTTAATGCATCTACTCCCGGCTTGACACTGCAGCAACCGTCAAGCACTAAACTGAGCAAAACTAATACGTCTGCCAGTGGTTCCGTACTAAACAGAACTCATTCTGCGGAATCAGTCACATTCAGTGCCATACCTCGTCATAAAGTTAGCGGTTACAAATCCAAGGTGGATCGAGAGCCTGTCAAGCCCACTTTCACAATTCAGTATGTATTGTTGTTGTATTCTTTATTGTTTGGCAAGATTATTTATCTGAAAAATTGTTCTTTGCAGTTTTTCTTCCATTTGTGGAAACATTCCCAGTAAATTTTATAACAATTATAAAAAAATATTGTATGGATTTTGTTGAATAAAAGTTTTATCAGGAAAAGTGACCTATCAAACTTATCAGGGGATTGGATTGTAATTGTAGTTTTAAATGTGGAAATAGGTCTTTCAGATAATTTAATACAATTTAGCAAATAGTTGTAAAGACTTTAATTTATATAATGGTACTCTATATTAAAAAGGGTGAATGATCTAAATTAATATAAATTCATTTTTTTGTGTTAAAATGTCAGTATATATCGCACCTAATAATATAAGCGCACTGCCGGCCCTCATAACCCAAAATTCAGGGTTTGGATGTTGTCGGGGAAGCTGATATTGCAAACATGTGACGACTATAAAATGACACTTTGGACAAACCCTGTGTATATTTTATTAGTCATGATAAGCAATTCAGTACAACTGAAATTAATTTGTTTATTAAATTTTTGAATTTCTTTATTACTTTTTACATTCTATGTTTTGTGATGTAATTGATTATTTTTTCAGTACAGGGATTATTCATCTATTTTTTTCAAGTTTCCATTAACCAGAAAACAATCTCAAGGAACAAATTTATAACAATGTTTAGTAAATCAGCAATAAGTTTTTGACTTACAATTTCAGGGGTGGGAAATCCCTGTCTACAGGTAGATTTCCATCTTGGGAAAAAAATTGGGGTTAGAAAAATTACTTTGTTTACCACAGGATCTCTCCGGATTACTTTCAGTCTTGCCATATTTTCCCACTCCCACCTCTACAATTTGTGTCATTGGTAATAAAGCTTGTTTATTTTATTTATCGAAAATTGGAAGTTGTAGTGGCAGTTAATATTATAAAAAAACATTGTAGAACAACAGTGCTAATGATTAGCTTTTAATATCCATTGAGTATTACCCCTCATTTTAAAACATAATTCAGTATTTAAAAAAAAATTAAGTAGATATTGCCTTTTTTTGTTGTAAACTAATCAATTTGTATACATGGCATGTTCAGCAAAAGAGGTTAACTTTATCAAAGCATTGCCCATGAACACATATTCAGATTAAGGAACTTATAATGTACTTTAGAAAAGACCCCCACGGCTGCACAATACATGTATGCTGTAGCTATTGATCCAAATTAAGTACTGTAAGTTTAGTATAAACTGACTAGTCAACATTTCAATTGAGTGATGTACACAATTCATTGAATATGCTGCTTTTTATTAACGCTTTCAAGCCTGATTTCACATTGTCATCTTCATCCACTACAAGCCGCCTTGTAGTGGATGAAGATGTTTGATGTGAGGGAGAAAGTAAAGAAAATTGTCATGTATTGGTAAACCAGTTTCATGGAGATATTCATTCTAAAACCCCTAGTTGTAGTATGTTTGAGGGACATAAAATGATGCTTTAAGCCCTCACAATGCATTAAAGCATCATTTTACCCCCCTGAAAACACACCTAAGTTTCCCACAACCAAGGGTTTTAGAACGAAAATTTCCATGGAACTGGTTTACTAATACATGGTATTTTCTTCAATTTTTCACCCACTTCAAATCATCTTCATCCACTACAAGTCGAGAATTGCAGCAGCAATTCGCGGCTTGTAGTGGATGAAGATGACAATGGTAAATTCAGTCCTGAAGGGGTGCATCGTGAGGGCTTAAAGGGTTAATTCTGTTTGTCATTGTGTGTTTTTCTCCAGGTTAGCTGATCACACAACTCTGTGCAGTGTGGTCAAGTCCCTTGCCAAACAGCTCCCTCTGGTGAATAGCAAAGCAGGTAAGACTAACCTGTGAGAATCTGCCTCTCTATACTGCTCTCTGCTCTGCAAAGGTAAAAGGCAGTATCTGCTCACTTGTAAACAGAAGCTGCCTTTTCCCTTTGCGCGGCAGTATCTTATCACTTTGAGTAGTATGGCAGCATTTTTTGTCAGTCACATGCGCTGACTAGGAATAATTTGTACATTTCCTTTTATTACTTTTTTTTTAGATCGCAGCGTTTTTCCTTTCTGTGCACCGTCAGAAGAAATTTTTATGTCGTGGAACATCGGGAAACGACGCGCTGCAGAGGTAAGAAATTTATTGTTTTATGGCAGCATGATGGCGAATATTGTTTATTGCCCATGTTTTTATCATATGCATTATTCACATGCATTATTCTTATCCTTTCACCCATACACTGCAATCTCAGCAAACACGAGGTATTCACCCTATGTTGTCTGATGTCTTCGATGTCGGCCCAACTTCAAAACAACATCGGGTCAATGTTTCGCATTATCTACAATGATGAAGAAATCTCTCAATTCAGACAGGTCCTTTTATAACAGGTTCTTTTGTATGTAAACATTAACCCTTGTCCTACTTAATGATGCTCAATTAATGTTTATTTTTCATTTGAACATGGAATTGCTAACACAATTCCCTGATTCAAATGATGAAACATATTTCTATTTATTTGAAACGGACATAACAATTGAATTATTAGATTATTTATCTACTACAAGCTATTTGATCACTTTTAGTGACATTTTACTTGGCTTCAAGCCTGCCACATACAAACAAATTATAGTACAGCCATTGCAGGATCAATACATTTGAGAAACCAGAAGGCGGCCTCACACATCCATCAATAGTCTTTCAGGAGATGTGGTAGTTAGTGTTTGTTATACATCATTAATTACTTTAGCTATTTGATTAGCTGCAGTGGGAACCATATATGTAATTTTATATTCCTTGAGGCCTCACCATCTGCTATAAAATATGAAAGACTGTTACTATCATCAGTATTTGGCTACCCCACTAGCCCCTCTGATGGGGTGATTCATAGGGTATTTAACCTTTAGGGTACTGAGCTATTCAATTGAATTTTTCAGCAACTTGAAGTTGTGTCTCACTACCGCGATCCACAACATCAAGTGACTAAAAAGTACTTGAATTAGATGAATTTAGGTCAAAATTTACATGATTTTCATAGATTTGACAGGGCTCCTTTGCGTCATTGAAAACCTGGAAAATTGCAATTTTATTTTCTAGGCCTGGAAAACTCATGGAATTTGATAAAAATGCCAAAACTCATGGAAAACTCATGGAAAAAATATTTGTCAATAAAAAAAATGTTGTGATGCACATTTTTATCGAGTCCGTGTGATGTGATACATTCTACAACAATTTAATGCCCGGTATATGCCTGAATTTTGTCATGAAAAAGATCAGTTTTGTTATGGAAAACTCCTGGAAAAAAATTTACACAGTGGATTATGAACCCTGTTTGAGACAAAGTTAGCTTTGAAAAGCTTGTTGTATATAGCCATTAAAACAAACGAAAACAATACTACAGCTGACTATCGTCGACATCAGTGTTCTAAGGGTTAACCCTTACAGATGTCAGATTCTGACGTCTAAAGTCGATCCCCGCACTGTAAGAAATAAAATATTTGTAATGGCCATTGACCCATAACTTAGGTATTTAAATGAATCGGAAAGAGCTAACTAAGACAGTTATGATGATTTAAAATTGAAAAAAACTCTTTGGTCTCCAAGGTTTTCATGTGAAAATTCAGCGCTTTAACCCTTTTAGGCTTGAATTCACCATTGTCATCTTCATCCACTACAATCCGCGAATTGCTGTCGCAATTCCCGACTTGTAGTGGATGAAGATGATTTGATGTGGTTTAAAAATCGAAGAAAATCACCATGTATTGGTAAACGTGTTTAATGGAAATTTCGATCTAAAAGCCTTCATTGTAGGAAAATTAAGTCTGTTTTCATGGATGTAATATGATGCTTAAATGCATCGTGAGGGCTTAACCCTTTCAATCCTGACTTTACATTGTTATCTTCATCCACTACAAGCCGTGAATTGCTGTCGCAATTGCCGACTTGTAGTGGATGAAGATGATTTGATATGGTTTAAAAATTGAAGAAAATTACCATGTAATGCTAAGCCAGTTTCATGGAAATTTTCGCTCTAAAACCCTTGGTTATTGGAAAATTAAATCTGTTCTCAGGGATTTAAAATG
Source organism: Flabesymbios commensalis (assembly GCA_964017125.1). Taxonomy (NCBI): domain Eukaryota; kingdom Metazoa; phylum Annelida; class Polychaeta; order Terebellida; family Flabelligeridae; genus Flabesymbios; species Flabesymbios commensalis. Next base: position 45,297,731 of record OZ024918.1, on the reverse strand, counting down.
ATGCTTTAATGCATCGTGAGGGCTTAAAAGGTTAAGGGTTAAATACTGTGTGAGGCAACGTACAACAAAGAAACTATAATGTCAGTAGAACTATTTTATTGCTGTGTTGACGGTACAGGTATACTATTGTGCTCACTATTGAACCTTAGCTCCACAGGACTACACCTCAATACTGGCAGGGTTCAAAACCTGCGTGATGCAAAACAATCTGAATTTCGAGCTCCCACTAGGGTAATATAATTTTTCCTGTGCTTCGAGCACTATTATATCCACAACTTCACTATGCAGGCGAGTTATTCATCCACATTTTGAAACCTCTATATTGCACTGTAAATAAATGTGTAAATAATTTATGGTTAGATCGTGGATGAGCAATCCCAGCAAAGGAGATGTTGAACCAATGTAGTTAAATGTTGGGCCACTGTCTATCAATAAGTCAACATTGGGTCAGCATCTCAACTTTGCTGGAATGCATATAAATTTCAGAATGTGCTGAGCTGAGGTGAAATATTTTAAATAACTATTGAAACCCTGTGCATGACTATTTATATAATCACTTTTAATTTGTCCTAACCCTGATCCTGCTGATCACGACTATTGTCGTTTTTAAACTGTTTTGATAAGTCGATCAAATCACTGATATTGGGAACAAAATGTGTGTTTAAAAACATAAGGATTTGCAAAGGATAGATATCAAATTAAACAAATATCAGTTATTTTCACCCACTTGAAGTTGTGGGTCGCAGTAGCGAGACACAATTTCAAGTGGGTGAAAATTTAAATAAATTATTTTAGCCGATCAAATAGCACTGTTATTGGGAATGAAATCAGTTTATAATCATACAAGATATGAAAATGTTTGGTCTCAAATGAAACAAATATGAGGAATTTTCACCCACTTGAATTTGTTTGTTGCGGTAGCAAGACACAAATTTAAGTGGGTGAAAATTTAAATAAGATTACGTTTTGGGTAGCATAGGTATTCAAATGAATCAGAGAGAGCTAACTGATATATTTATGATGCTTTCAAATTTAAAAAAAACCCTTTGTTCTCCATGGTTTTTAAAAAAATAATTCAGCGCTTTAAGGGTTATTGGCTGAATTAGTTTTTTCCGATAGCTGTGTCTAATTTGATATCAGATATCGACTTCAAAAGCTATTCTCCATACAGAAGCATATCCTATGTCTCATTTTAATTAGCATGATTAGAAGTCCTACTTTATGTTGAATTTCCTAATTTTATAATTTTAGTCTGTTTATTTTTATATATTGTTGGGTGATAAAAGAGCCTTCCACTAAAAAATGTTCATCAAAATGACTAGTATTTTCTCAAGATATTTATGCTTTTGCCTACATAAGGCTGAATTTGAAATAAAAGAAACTATGTCTTTCAACAAATTGTCTGATCAAAGCTTTCACAAGCGAATTGTAAAACAATGTCGGGCAGCCGTTTTCGCAAGTCCCACAATGCTAAGGCCACTACTGATATTGTTTGTGCGAAAGATGCGTGTAAGCAGGACATAATTTAAGTGATATCGCATCACTTGTGAGCCTGGTCTGTATTTATTAATGATTTGTGTTTAAAAATCATAACAAGACACATGTACAATTATAATGGTATATTTACTGAACATATATGTATATCTACATTCTGTTAAAACACATACAAAAATAATACTGTGATAACATCACATAATTTTCATTCTTTTTCTAAAACTTAACCCTTGTCCTGCTAGACCCCTATATGCCGGGTATATGGTTTCAAGGATGTTTATGACCAAATCTAATGAGGTACATATAGTTGTAAAATTAATAAAAAAATTCAATTCGGTATAGGTCTATTTTTTATAAAATATTATTTTTCATTGATTTGAAGCTGGAATTGTTAACGCAATTCCAGCTTCAAATGAATAAAAAATAGAAAAAAACCAGTTATGATGATTTCGAATTTAAAAAAACGCTCTGGTCTCCAAAGTTTTCATAAAAAAATTCAGCCCTTTAAGGGTTAAACCAAAAATATTTCAGCGTTGTAAGGGTTTAACAGAACACTTGCCAATAAACACTAGGTGTTGAATTAACATTGTTTTAACATTTTTACTAACAATCGAGTCTCTATGATTTATGTATATTTCGCAATAGTTCTCATCTGCTCACTTCTGCTCACCTCCGGCTATGAGAGCTGAGCAGTGATTGCAGGGTTGTAATGTCACATCATACGTCAAACATCTCCTTATAATTATTTACCACACTCATTCCCCATCACAGTCTAATTCATTATCACACAGTGTCACCGTTTTCATTCTATTTTTTTTTTTGACCAAGCAAAAATATACTAAAATTTAAATACTTTATGCAGAGTATTGAAGAATACAGTTTGCTGGTCTTAAAGTAAATGTTTTTCTATGGAGTCCAAAACATCAATCCAATAACAATAGCATGTCTTGTGGCAGCTTGCTTTTCCCGGCTTCGTCTCTTATTTCACTATTATGTATTTACTAGTGATTTTCAGTGTAATTTATCAAAAGTCGAAAAAATGTTAATGAGTCTGCAGCTGTACGCATATAATAAAATATAACATATGGATGACTCCTTATATATTTACATCATGTAGCTGATATAACACATAATACATTTACAACTATAATCTTCCATCCACAACATCTGTACAACAATAAAATAGATGTTATTCATCATGTTAATGTACTACTAGCACCCCCACTTGTAGGCTATATCTTGATTCACCTTTAGATTTAGATTGCTGCAGAACCCCCCCCCCCCCCCTCCTTCAACCGAGGCGAACAAAATACCTATTTTTATAAAATACCCAATTATGATATGTCAAATGAAAGAAAATTGAGCCCTTGTGACACAGTCGAGAGTAATTGATTCTCACTGATGATGTGTGTGATTGTACACTGCTGGATTCATAAAATTCATAAAATAATATAATATTTTCTAAAATTCAACTTGCGTTTTCTAAACAGAATTATCCTTTCAGCGCGGTGACTGACTTTAGACGTCAGATTCTGACGTGTAAAGTTGACCACATGCACTGATAGAGTAAGATTTTTAAAGATTTATAATGGCAAGCCGTAATACATAATATAACATCTATAGGTATTCACGGAAAGAGCTGACTAAAACATTTATGATGCTTTCAAATTGAAAAAAAACACTTTTTCTCCATGATTTATACAAAAATATTTCAGCGTCGTCAGGGTTAAGTAGATTAGATTTATTTTCTGAGTACACTGTAACACATAATGTTTGTTCACTTTTCGCTCTCTGCATTAGTTCAATATTTTCTGTTTGAGCCACTGATATCTTCAGTTGATTCACATATCTCAAATGCTATTTTCTGTTACGTTTGATATTTCTTGACGACTGTAGATACAGTGGACATGATGGTGCTCAGTGAAGTATTGTACCAGTTCGAGTGAAGGATGTATTTCTCTAGACTTGTATGTACCTCTTTCACAGCCTGGATATGGTGATTCACTTTTACCTGTGATAAATAAATGAAAATATTTGCATTATAAATTATGATTAGTAGAAAATGACATGAAAATCAAGACGTTCTGTGTTTCGTTTGATATAATTATTAAACTTGGATTCTATATAAAATTAAGTTGTTTTCCTTCACTTTTGTGAAAGTAAATTAACATTTGAAACAATAGTAAGGTGATCGAGTGTTCAGCCCTTCGAAAGCTTGTATTATGTTCAAGTACAGCAGCATTTTATTTGGGCATGTTTTCTAACCATTACTACTAAATCTTCTTGTAATAATAAGCACCCCCACCCTAACTTATAAATTGCTTCGTGTGTATAATATTGAAGATATGAAGAATTGAAATAGCTCGTAAGATATGAGTTAAGTTACCTGCCAGATGAGCTCAATGTCGATGTTTCTGGATTGGATTTCAAGGAGACATCTTTCCGGCTTACGTGAAGAAGCTATTTTATAAGCATGCTGAGCCGACCACGCCAAACTGTTGTGTACTGAGTCTGTCATTATGAATATATAACCAGGACAGTCTTGATCCAAAGTATCAAAGTTATATTCCATGGCCCTGAGTGAATCCGCGTAATGTAGGTCACAGTAGTTACTATGGTACAGGTTGTTAGGTACTGCACCAGGACTTGAGGGGCGTCCATAATGTAGCACAGTACAGCAGCAGTTGGGGCAGGTGGGAAGACATTGAGACCCGGAGTCTGTCATGTCCACGTGTGAACCCATGTTGGACCTGGAGCCACGAAGACTCAGCTGTTCAAAGTCCAAGTCCAGCTCGTCCAGCATGTGTTCACTAGGGATGCAGCTGTAGATATCAGACACAGCGCCGCTGTCTGGGTCTGCCGAGAGGTTCATCAGGTCATCCTGACTCAATGAGAAGTCTGCTGCAGAATCCGCACTTATCTGGGGACGCAGGAGCTTGTGGGTGAAGTCTCTATTCATCTCAGGCAGCGTTAATTTGTTCTTCAAATCCTGCCTGACCAGGACTTCGCACCAAGCATCGCCGATCCCATAGCTGTCCAGGGGATCGAATATACTTTCATTGAACTCCTCATTGTCTTGAAGGTCTAGATTTTGTGTGAAATCTTCATTTATCTGAGAATCGAGGCTTCGTGTGAAGTCCTCGGTGTATTCGGAATGACTACTTTGTTTGAAATCGTCACGGACATCAGAATGAAAGTTTTTTGTAAAGCCTTCATTATCTTTTTCAGTTTCTCTATCTTGAGAATGTTTATTTATGGCGCTTTCTGGATTGATTTGATGCTGGACAATGCTATCGTTAATGTCACTCTCTTCTAACTCAGGACTTTGTCTGACTTTGAGCGTCCTCGCGTCACAATCTATGTGATCAGCTAGTGTGACGTCACAATAACTGCCCTGTGATGAGCGCCTTTCATCTTCGGACTCCTGCCACTGGCTGTCTAGACTCAGCAACTCTTCCCATTGCTCGTGGTCCTCACTGATCACTCCATCTTCCCAAGTGGCATCACGCTGTTGACCAGCTTCTTTACCCAAGTTGAGAAGGTTCTCCCACGTTCCATCATGACTCTCGCTGGCATCTTTATCAAGGCTTACCAGGTCTTCCCAGGACTTCTTATCGTTCTGGTTACCGGATTTGTCCAGGTTGATGAGGTCTTCCCATGACATCCCATGGTTTCTATTGGGAGATGATGGAATGAGGGTTGAATTTTCAACCACGTGAGGTTGTGCCTCGCTACCGCGATCCACAACCTCAAGTGGTTGAAAATTATCAGATTCCTGTGTCTGCTCGCCGTCTCTGATCACCTTAACAGCTATGTTACCATTCTCTATGTCTGCTGTTCTCTTCTGGTGACGTCTTCTCCGCTCGATGGCCCGCATAAACAACTCCTCATCATCACCATCTGAATCATCATCATCTGAATTAAAGCCTCTGTCTGAGTTATCTGGGTCAGGTGATGACCTAGGGGTCAGGGGTTCACCTCTCTCGCGCTTGTACTCTTCTCGGCAGTCGTTGATCCAGGCGATCACCCATTCCCCCACCATATATTTACCTGTGCGTTTCAGCCATATATGTAGGTCAGCTGTGGAGTCCTCTATGGCGTCAGCTATCTCCTCGTCCAGTACACCGCGGTATAAGAGGTAGCGTACTATCTTGCGGGCTGACTTATGCTCATAGATCGGGAAGGCGAACATACCACTCTCAAATATGTCCATCATCTCCCATTCCAGCTCCTCCGACATTATTGCTCTATAGCTGGTTATATCCTGTTTAATGCAGATTGTTATGTTCAGATAGAAAACGTCAATTGTCACAGTAGGATATAACAAATTCGTTTATTGCTTCAGTCCATAACATTGTTTTGATGTAGCCACTCCATGACTTTAGACTTTAGGCTTCGAATCTGAAAACAAACAAAGAGGTTATCACAATTCATATTTATATTAGATGTCAACACACATATGAACACATAATTAGAAAAGGGATTTTTTCTTCACTTTCTCCTAAAATAATCGTTTGTTTCAAGAGCCATTAAATACCATATTTCTCTCCCCATAACGATCACAGTGTCACTTTTCCACGATGCATAGAATGTTATCTGTGACCAACCACTGGGGTATGTGTGTCTGTGGAAATAATGGCCCATTATACTATGATTACAACACATTTACGGCAATCTGTTATTCTACTACTTGTATTTGCTTGCCTATGCGAATTCTGTGAAACTCAATGACCTCGACCTCCTTTGTTTTCACCGAGCTGGCTAATACAATGAAGTATGGGCGAGGGTTCTTATATATAACCTTGTTTTCACCGAGTGACGTCATTGCGTTTCACAGAATGAAGTATGGGGGAGGGGGTGCTATATAACCTTGTTTTCACCGAGTGACGTCACTGCGTTTCACAGAATTGGCGCTTACAACCGTGCACGCTATGTACATGTATACTATTCAGTAACTAAATCGTAAATTAGCTTCTAAGCTTGCTTAGTTCTGCCAGCCATTCAAAATAGATTTGTACTTGTTATCGCATGCTTTAAATACAAGTAGAATGTTTTATTACAAATTCGCTAATTCGAAAAAAAGTATTGTACATGTATCTTAAGCGTCACTTCCGAGCAAACAGGATACATCCAGCCAATGTTGGGTTATTGCTGGGTCATCGTCTGCGACGCTGGCCCAACATTACACCAGCAGTTTCTCAATGTATCATGTTGATTTGTTTAAGAGTGATGCTTAACCCTTCACCTGCTATGGATGCGTATATGCACACAAAAATATTTCACATGAACAAAAAACTCTTAATTTTCCACCCACTTGAAGTTGTGTTTTGCTAACGCGATCCGCAACTTCAAGTTGGTGAAAATTACTCATATAATTTGTTCGATTTGATAAGAAACATATACAAACTTGATGTTTAGACGCACATTTCATTCCCAATAACAGTGATTGGATGGCTAATAAAATGGATTAAACACGAGCATAGCGGTGTAACGGTTAAACACCAATCACAAGGACGACATGTTAGGTAGATGGTTGACTAATCTCTCGTACACACACAGCCAAACCAGAGCAGGTCAGAAATACTCCATTGGTGAATTCTTTTCCAATGGCGACAAAGAAGAAACTACTCCACAAGGGAGTTAATAACTGCTTTTTCGAGAGTTAAACAATTTTTATAAGAGACGAAAATACTTGTAATGGGAGTGAATACACCGTAATTCTGTTGTGGAGTAAAATAACTCTAGTTTGGCTGTGTGTTCAGCTGATCATCTCAAGACGTCACACTGATAATAAACAGCCCGTGTTCTTAAATCCGTTGATGTTATAAGGTTATGGACTTGGTCGCGTGGCGTATCTTGAATTTAGAAATGACATGGCAACCTGCACGTGGCATCACTCATGTAAACAACCTAGACATAAGCAGTATTTACAAACAGCGAACAAGATGTGGCCCACTGTCCCCTGGCATCTCCCCAATTTGTTTTTATAATAGTTCGCAATGTGTTGCTAATTTAACCTGACTTGACATTTTGATTTTTCCGGGTTTTCGTCAGGGCTGTGTATATAGTTAGTAATATATTTTCCTAGTGTGTGGCCATATGCTCACAATTATCAAATTGTGTAGTGTTGATTATACAGAATTTATCGGCTGTTGCTGCTGCTAGTCATGCATATAACGCGTCTTATGAGACATGTTTTTCATAAAATTATTTGAATTGAAAATTGCCACCAGCAATTAAAATAAGTAGGCTTCCGCTTGCTTCACTTTGTATTAAACAAAATGGGATTAGTTTTCTTCACTGAGCTGGAAATTGCGGTAGCATTTCAAATAGTGAATGACAATATGATGAGATTTTTGAGTGGGTGAAGGGTTAATAAAGTGTTATGCGATAACAGTTACAGTTAACCGTTAAAGCGCTGAATTATTTTGTATAAATTATGGACATCAAAGGGTTATTTTCAATTTGTAATCATCATAAATGTCTTAGTCAGGTCTTTCTGATTCATTTGAATACCTGTGATAGGGGTCTACGACCATTAGAAAATGTTTTTACTCTTTCAGTGCGGGGATCGACTGTAGTCGTCAGAATCTGCCGTCTACTGACGGCAGATTCTGACGACTACTGACGACTACAGTCGATCCCCGCACTGTAAGGGTTAAATTGAGACCTCAGTAACGGCGTAAAGATTGAAATATGATTGTTATATATAGTCTCGTGATATTATCTGAATATCATTTATACAAGTATCACTCAGAACGTACAGATGTGTAACCCTTTCAGCGCGGTGACCGTCTTTAAACGTCAGAATCTGACGATTGTAAAGACGGTCACCGCTGTGAAAGAAATAAAAAATATCTAATCGCCGTACACCCATGAAATAGGTATTCAAATGAATCGGAAAAATCTAACTAAAACATTTATGGTGATTTTAAATTTAAAAACCCCTTTGGCCTCCATGGTTTATACAGAAAATATTTCAGCGCTTCAAGGGTTAAGCTGGTTGAGGTCGCAATTTAAACTAACACGTGGTGAACATTTCGTATTGTGTAGGTATCTCAAGAGCTATTGAGCGTTGAAAAATATAATTATGAACTTTAATTATAATTAATCTTCGAAGAATTTAAATACACTGACACTTTTTTACTTACAATAATGGTTCCGATTCCAAGCATATCCGACGACGGGTGCATTTATGTAGGCCTATATTCTTTGACAACCAGTGCCTCTCTCTTTCGAGAACCCCGGCATGTGAACATATAGCTTGTCACCAGGCCTTGGTTTGTCATGTCCTATGCTACAGCAATCAACCTCCAAGAGCTCATCGCGATTCAGCACTGCGTCTCAGATTGTCCCAAAGCACACCGGCTCCACTGGTTGCCAGTGCTCAACTGAATCTCAGACTAGTATGTCTCTAGACTTGAGGGAGATTCTCTATTTAAAAGCCCAGAAGAGAGGGGTACTATGCGGCGGCTCAGTACCACCGGTAATATTATACTTTAAAATAGACAGGCATGACGTCCAGGCAGATTTATCAACCACGCAGAGGTCATGGCTGTCGATCCCCGGATAATAGGATATATTGACCCAATGTTATGCTTATGTCGGCCCACCGTCGGCGATGTTGACCCAACTTTAACTCAACATTGGGTGAACCTCTCGTGTTTGCTGTGTATGTTATGATGTAAGTTTACCAGTGGCGTTGAGCCCACTCATGGGACCCCTCAGTTGATGGCTGCACAGGCTGACGCAGATGGTGGCAGAGGAAGATCTCCCCTGTTAACACCAGACGTTAAATCAATGTTGGTTAAATGTTGGGCCATCGTCTTCGACGCTGGTCCAACATTTAACCAACATTAGGTCAACGCCTCTTGTTTGGCTTAGCCCATTGAGTGCTAGCGTGTTGGAGAGTATGAATGGTTTTAGAGGTAGTGATTTGTGAATGAAATTTAGATCACACAGTCATGGACCCTTTGGAGTTAAGAGTACAAAGCTGTTTGTTTATTGTCGGATATATAGAATAGCACATTAAAATTTGGGGAACATGATTGCAATATTATTGAAAGATAAAGAGATTATAAAAAAATTCACCGCCCATTTTTAATCCCCAAATGCAATTCCCTACCACTAAAATGGTGTTTTTTAAGGTAAAGTGATTGATCCCGTGTTGAAAATGAACAGTTAATTTCATGCAGTCCGATTTCCAATTAACCCTTGTCCTGCTGAATTGTTTCAATTGTATTTTTCGTCATTTGAAGCTGGAATTGCTAACGCAATTTCCAGCTTCAAATGACGAAAAATATAGATATTTTTCGAAAATATACATCTTTTAAAGTGAGTTATTTTACTAACTGAGCATCCACCACAAACTGTATTGTCCATTTCAGTGACATATTATTTGGCTTAAAATATGCTTAAAACCGTATATATCCGGGTCTAGCAGGACAAGGGTTAGTTAAAACGTTTGGAATCTGCTTTGGCAGCAGTACCCTGTGCCAGCCCAGTACGAAAAAAGTAATACTGTAATCAAAGAAAACTAGGCAAGTCAGAAACATTACAAAAGAAAATGATAATGTGTCTTGATCATGAAGTTGTGAATTGTCTGTTACTTGCCATTTACGACGCTGGCCCAACATCAGCCCAACATTGGCTGAACGCCTTGTGTTTACTGGGTACCAGTATACTGAAGGCCTTTTTCAATCAATCAATTAATCAATCCATCAATCAACCAATCAATCAATAGAATTTCTATAGGGCTTATATCCCCAGCGGACCAAACTCAGAGGCGCACAAATCCTTAGCGTGATCAAGTGTCATAATCGAGGCCAAATCAGGTTCGTCAAAACTATAATTCTTTCGATAATATTCATGCAGTTGAAACTTGCACGCAATTTATACAATCACATAATTATGATAATTATATATATATTTCCAATCCTGCTGTGCGAACTTTTGCATCCTGACTAATATTTTGAACATACATGTATTATTAATTTGAAGCTGGTGTATTGTCAACACTATTTTCTGATCTGTCCGATAATTTTAAAATATTGATAATTTAATATCTCAGAAATGGAATACAGCTCCCTATATTAACATGAGACATGAAGCCTCAAATAAGTAAAAAATATGTAACGTTTGCAATATAAATTATATACATTTATAGTGTAGGCTAATCACTTCAGTGTGTGGGGCCAAAAATATACCTTGTTAGGTATATATTATTATATTTCGGTCCCCGCATTCTGGTGCTATGAACATTGAGATTAGTTAAAGGTCGGCACTTGAAGGGGATGGCTTCAGACAGAAACCTTGAGGATAAGACTGACAGGAAAAGCCTAGCAGGTCAGATATGTGTGGCCGTGAGGGACACGCGTGGGTGTGTGCGTGTATGCGGGCCTATAACATGACAGGTCACTGATAATGGCTAGAGAACAATGGGGCAAGGGAAGGTGTTGATGACGACAATAGTTTTCACGGACTTAAGGGAGCACATACATTCAAATAGCTACCCAGTAAACACAAAACATTTGTATAACAATTCTACAATGTTGGACCAACGTTGAAGATTTAATCACTTGGGGGTTTACATTGAGAATGCCAGATTAAGCACCCTGCTCATTTTTTATTTGTCCACAACCACACTTCCTTCGCAATTTTACTGACCGAGACATGAGCAAACGCGCAGAAAATAAAAAAGCAAGAAGTGTTCTCTAAACAAGATCGAAAACCCCTCAAAACGAAAGAAGCAACCGACTGACTAACGGCGTGCTTTACAAACTTGCAACGACCACTCTTAAATCCCTTCACTCACTCACTCACTCACTCACTCACTCACTCACTCACTCACTCACTCACTCACTCACTCACTCACTCACTCACTCACTCACTCACTCACTCACTCACTCACTCACTCACTCAACTACGCGTCCCTTTAACTCTCTACCTGCTGCGCTTATTTAGTATAAAATTAGTTCAATAAATTTCGCTAAAGATTAAGACGTGTAGTTTGGGAATTAAATAATTGTCATTCACATTGAATGACCCTAATGATGTCATTTCTGGTAGCTGAAGGGTGAATTTCTTTGGATCGTAATATGACGTGACAGTTGAGGGAATCCTGGCCTCAGTGCCGTTATTGACAGGTGCCGTTAGCGTCACCTCTCTACAGCGGCCATGCCCCATCAATGCTCAGTCAGGCCCGAACATCAACAGATGCCAGGCCCCATCCTCACTTCAAAGCTGTAAGCCGACAAACAGATCATCTAACCCAGTAAACACCAGACGTCAGACAATGTGTGTTTAATGTTGGGCCAGCGTCAAAGACTATGGACCAACATTAAACCAACGCTGGGTAAATATATTTTTCTTGTTGGGAACAGTATCCGCCGTCATTTTAACCCTTTAAGCCCCCATTTCGCGTGTATTCATCACATGCCTTATTTAAAAAAAAAGAATTTAAAATGTTATAATCAATCACAATAAAAACATTATGAGGTTTAATTAAATATATATTAGGCTTGGGTGTTTGAAAAATCAGGTGATTTCCATTCACCCTGACGTGGGAATTGCGGTAATAATGCACACCCCAAAGCCAGAAGATATACCTGGGTGTTAAGAGGGGTACCTTAGCTGTTCAAGGGTTGATAAGCACAAACAGTAAGGAATGACTGTTTGTTCTGGCATTTATGTGATTTTATGAAGAATATCTTATATTACAGCAAACTTTAAACTGATTCTCCTCTAAAAGTATGCCGGACTGGTTGAGGTGCCAATCAGAAGTAATTGAGTACTATGTTATGCTTGACATGAAAGGAAGATATATATGTGGAGAAGAATAATTTTGCTCCATGTTCAACTATTTTGACGATCAGTGGTTTCCATATATATATATATATATATGTAATGTTCAATCCATTCAAATACAAAACCATCATCATGATTATCATGATTATATTTACAATCCAAAGTGATGACTTAAATCATAACATGTTTCCTTTTTGAACCGCTGGATATTTTGAATTCATTTGAAGAGCTCTGGCAATTATGTCAGCCATTACAGCTAAATGAATCACAATACTAGTATATTTTAAACTTCTGAAACACCAGGTATTTAGAAAACACGAGACATAGAACCAATGTTGTTTAATACTATTTCACCGTCCACGACGCTGGCCAACAGAAGAACATTATCGGATCAATATCTAATGTTTGCTGGGTTTGATATATTCACCGTTGATATTATTTCTAAATTATTTAAAAAAAATTACTCTTTCTTGTATGTTTCATTTTCACAATTACTAGCCCCCGTGACTGTTTAATATCCGTGGTAATACTGAGTTTGGATTTTAGTAACCAATTTTTACCCAGCAAACACGACCCAATGTTGACTTAATGTTGGGCCAGTGTCGCAGACGGTGAGCCAACATAAAATCAACCTATGGTCAACGTCTCTTCTGTGCAGCCACTCCTGTATCAGACTGTTTGCTCTTGAGGTCTGTTTCTTAGCTTTCAGCACGACCAGCCGCCGTGCGTACTACATTCACATTATCACAGTGATGTTTTAGGTTCCTGCTGACAGAATTTTTCGTAGCGCTGTCTGTAGCAATGATTCCGGCTATATGGTAAAGGCCAGTTTATATATCACCCGGGCTCGAGCTAAATACCTGCCGCTAAAACAAGATCGAATGTGAAAACTGGGAATCTCCCAAGCGAATAAACAGGAAAGCCGGCGCTCTTTTTAGTTTATTTCGAGTATATGTTCTTGTATTTGACAATTTTTTTAGGAGGCTCGACTGTACAAAATAGTCGCAATCCGAGACATGCTAATTTTTTTATTGGAATTTAGGATTTGTTTTATTCCAGACAATCTGGGAATGCCGTTGTGCTTCTTTTTAAAGCGCAGTATTCACTTGTTGAATGAAATAACTCGGTCTGGTCGACCAATGTTTGAGTGTCGATTGTGGCCAAAGACGTACATGGTCACTGCTGATTAGGCACCCCCCAACATACCTTCACTGTTGCCGTCTTATATGGTGAGCCACGTGAAGTCATACATAGTTAAGCCCCCCCCCCCCCCTCTCGTATATTTAGTGAATGGAGCGTTATCGTGGAGAGGGTAGTCTCACATAGTTTCTTGTGATAGATTATCGCTGACCATGGGACATCCACATAGAAGGTTACCCTAAGTTAACACTAAGATCCTAGCCAGCAAACACGAAACGTAACCCAATGCTGAATCAATGTTGGGCCAACATTGTTACGAAATGCCCCAGTTTAAGTTAAAACTCAGAGTGAACGTCCTCAATTTCTTGGATTTTGACATTTTCTTTTTTTGCATTGTATTATAAAATGAAATCCTACTCCTGTGATCTGACATCTGGATATATGCACATTAATCAAGGCAACTTTGTTGATGATTAACCCTTTCAGCACGGGGACCGTCTTTATACGTCAGAATCTGACGTCTGTAACATAGGTATTCAAATGAATCAGAAAGAGCTATCTCAGTCATTTATGATGATTTCAAATTGAAAAAACCCTTCTGTCTCCATTGTTTATGCAAAATATTTCAGATTTGTAAGGGTTAATAACGACTTGATAGTCAGAGATTGGTGTGTAGCTACAGCACACAAAGGGTTAAATAAGTCGGGATCTCAGTGGTTGCATCGTGTGTTAGCGAGGCATCACCATGGTATCAGTCTGATGCGGCCAATCTGCCTCAGCAGCCGCCTAGAGACATCTCAATCTGAGCGCCATGGCAGGCTGACTGACAGGTTACATAGTAGATACGACAAGCTGCCGCAACCCTTGTCCTGCTAGGCCCGTGTTCACGTGTTGAAACTCATTTTAACCCTTACAGCGCAGGGATCGACTTTAGTCGTCACAATCTGACGTCTGTGGTCGATCCCCGCGCTGTAAAAGTGAACATATTTCTAATGGCCGTAGACCCATAACATAGGTATTCAAATGAATAAGAAAGAACTAATCAAGACATTTATGATGATTTCAAATTGAAAAAACCCCATTTGGTTGCGATGTTTTTAATAAATTAATTCAGCGCTTTAAGGGTTAACCCTTCATGCGCTAAGCACGACTATAATCGTTTTTAACCGGTTTTATTAGCAGTTTAAATCACTTTCAGGAATAAAATGTCAAGATTTACAAATGTTTGATCTAAATTTTTTTTAAATATCACTAATTTTCATCTGCTTGCAGTTGAAGTCGCGGTAGCGAGACACAACTTCATGTTGAAGTTGTGTCTCGCTACCGCGCAAGTGCGTGAAGAATACTCATATTTGTTTAATTTCACACGAAAAAAAGTTACATTTGCAAATTTTGATGTTTAAGCGCACATTTCGTTCCCAATAACTGATTAAACGATTAAAAGCGTCGGTTTAAGGCGGTTATACTAACACCCTTTGTATTTATTCTAATTTGCACTCGCCTTGGGATGGAAATTATGCAACAATTCCAACCTCGAGTTCAATGAAAACGACCTTATTTTTATAATTGCCAATTCTAATAAAGCTATGACAACATCCTTTATATTGAGATAAGCAGTTTTCTATTTGATTAAGTTTATTCAAAATCTGTTGCTTGGTGCATTAGTTAATAACAAGTATTATATACGATTATATGTGTAATTAGTTCTTTCCCAGCCAACGAGAACAGTGCTGCTCTACTCTCTGCGACGCTGGCCCAACATTAAATCAGCACTGGGATCAAGACCCGTGTTGCTGGAATGATCACTCGACACTGTCATCATATTCGATACCTTAACGTGTTCAGTATACTTAGTATGGGGCAGAGAAAGCCTACATGATGTGCTAATCAAACTTAAAAGTGATCAGTGAGCTATTTATACATTAACCCTTTAACCGCCGGCTCCGATTATATTCGGTTGTAAATTGTTTTATTAGCACATAAAATATCACCTATATTAAACATGCTTTAGACAAAACGTGACATCAATCAGCAAGATTTGAATACTTAACCGCCATTTTGGTAAATCTGAATAATTTCCACCCACTTGAAGTTGTGGATCGCGTCAGCGAGACACAACTTCAAGTGAGTGAAAATTTCAATTGAATAACTTGACGTTTAAAGGGTTAAATATACGGAAGTATGATATCTGGAGCTGTGTGAAGATTTTCAACCCACTTAAAGCTGTTTTTTGCGGTAACTCATAATTTTAAATTGGAAAAAATACTCTAATTTGAAAACAAATATTTACAATTATCCGTGATTTAACACAAATTTCACTTCACAATAATGACGCTAAAGTCTGCATAGACTTACCGTCGTCAATAAATATCTATCTAATAATATACGACGTGCTAAGAAAAATATTTATTGGGAAATATTAGCATGTTTGGCGCTCTAAGGGTTAGTTTTGTGTCAGTGTCTCTGCAGCATTGAAGTAAGGTTTTTTAACCCTTACAGTGCGGGGGTCGACTTTAGTCGTCAAAATCTGACGTCTGTAGAAAGTCGATCCCCGCACTGTAAGAATACAAATATTTACAATGACCATAGACCAATAACATGGTATTCAAATGAATCAGAAAAAGCTAACTTAGACATTTATAATGATTTCAAATTGAAAAAACCCTTTGGTTGCGATGTTTTTTTAACGAAATAATTCAGCGCTTTAAGGGTTAAGCCTTTGTTATTTTACTGAAGGCTGGAATTTACCCATGAGAAAGTCTTGTGTAGATACCCTGGTTTTGTTCAGTGCCAGCCTTATCTTCTATTTTTGGCTCCATGGTGAGTTTGGCCCAGCATTGAGCCAAGAAGAGACATTTTTCCTGGCTATAGACAGGACCACACAACTAACATATCATCCTCCATAGATAAGACACTGTACGGGACGAGGCACATCACAGCATGATGTGGGGGTCATGTTGGCTTTTCCACAGACCACTTGATAAAAAATGTATTAGCAATATATTACACACATATTTTAACATATCTTATATGCCAAGAATAAATAAATAACACGATTTGTATCATAATCAAAATAATATAGTTCCTTTACTGAAAGACAAACACATAAGTAAAATGATCGCTACTTGGATATTTTTCAATCAAAGATGTGTTCGGTCTTCAAAAGGTGTGCATTAGCACATATACTACCACATTTTAAACCATGTTACAGATAAAACTTGTCATCAATCAGAAAGATTTGAAATCAGTTGACTTTGTCAAAAACTGAATAATTTTCACCCACTTGAAGTTGTTGATCGCGCCAGCGAGACACGACTTCAAGTGGGCGATAATTCCCATTTAATAATTTGGCGGTTAAAGGATTAAAGTGCTGATGAAAATGTAGTCGTAATTGCCGCTCGAACGCTAAATTATATTGAACATTGCCTCAAGGTTTTTCAATTGCATTGCAGTGAAACTTTGCATAATTTGATATACATTCTCTACAGTGCAATTTGCACTGTACAGAATGTATATCAAATTATGCAAAGTTTCTTCCAATCACCCGCTTAATACATCATTCTCGCACTACCTAGCTGTCATTGGTTAGATAACACAGGGGAGGCTGTCATTGGTTAGATAATACAGGGTGGCCTCTCAGGTTTCAATTAGACCTGCTGCCCGTTATACGGCTAATAGCTACCTCCCAAGTGTACAGTTCTCACGAGTTTAACCTTTCAATGAATAGGGCACTGAGAACATAGACCCCTCGTCTCACAGTCAAATTGTGGCTGTTTGTTTCGCTACCCTCTAGATTAAACCTTCAGGTGCTGGTTACGCATAAATATTTCACCATAATTAAAAGCTCTAACATTTAAAAGCTTGAATTTTCCCCGAAGAACGAGTACAAAATGGGATTTGCGCCATCAATAGGCCTACTAGTTCTTTCATATCCGCTTAAATCTCAGCTCTGGCTACGTCGTATACAGAACTGAGCTTAGCTTAGACTAGATGTGAAAGCTGTTATTACACAATTAGATATTACAGACAAATAATATCGATTTCGTGGGTGGCTTAAAGGTGATCTATCACCCCTTATATAGTTAGTATGAATAATTTTGTGACAAATAAAGCAAAGTTGCTAGATGGGGCACAAGTGTTTCCTTATATGGGGTGATTGGCTGTCATGTGACCCTCTGAGAGGGTCACATGATAGCCAATCACCCCATATAAGGACATAATTATTCATACCATATAAGGCGTGATAGATCACCTTTAAGTGATATGTTAATCCTTACAACGCTGAATTTTATAAACCATGGAGATCAAAGGATTTTTTTCAATTTGAAATCAGTATAAATGTCTTACACTTATAGTGAGCTCTTTCCGCTTCATTTGTATACCTATGTTCGGGTCAACGGCCATTATACATTTTGTCTGATTCTGACGTCTAAAGACGCTCCCCGCGCTGAAAAGGTTATAGCAACAGATAGGTGGGTACTGTTAGATAATAGTGGAAATGTTTTTTATATCATAATAAAAAGCACATTTTTATACTCTTAATTATCAGTAAATGTCAATTCCACCAGGCCACGCTGGTGGCACGAGTGTCAAGTTGTCTTCTAAGTCGTTTTCTTTCTGCCACATGACGCACTGCTTATTGCATCACATTAACCCTTTAACCGCCAATTTATTCAATTTGAATTTTCACCCACTTGAAGTTGTGTCTCGCTGACGCGATCCACAACTTCAAGTGAGTGAAAATTACTCAGATTTGACAAAATGGAGATCAACTCTTCTCAAATCTTGCTGGTTGATGTCACATTTTATCTGTATAATATAAAATGTGGTACTTAATGTGCTAATAGAAAACGAAAACCCGAATATATGCGGCACCGGTGGTTAAAGGGTTAACCCGCTGAGCGCGACTATAGTCGTTTTTAGTCCGTTATATATTAGTTGTTTGAATCGCAGTTATTGGGAACGAGTGATTAAACATCAAGATTTGCACATTTTTGGTATCTTTGTGAATGAACAACAGTTACGGACGATAGCACTCGATCAACTTGATATTTGCTGACCAAAAATATAACTTATTATAAGGCATCTGTCTTAAACTCTACATTGATATAGAATTAGAATGAGGTATGTGCGCTGAAAGGATGAGGTTGTGCACGTTGACGTAACTAAGTAGTAATGGACAGCGAATAGATGTGGCTTATTGGACTAGTTTAGATTACAATACATCAAGTACACGTGTGTAATATGCACTTAGTCTCTGGTATTAAATCCCAGGTGACAAATGTTTTATTAAAATCATGCCCTAAAGGTCACAATGCAAAGGAACTGTTGTAGCAAATGTTGTCAAAATGTTGTTAAAACTGTTATCAAGCTGTACCACTTCAATTGTTCTTATAGTTAAAACTACACTATGGAACAATATTTCATCTGGACAAGAAAAAGATCACTGCAGTTATCATTTTTTCGTGAGATTAATATAATGTTTAACCATTAATTGAGAAAAAGCGTATTTTTTTCATTTAGTTGGTAAAATAAAGATGTCTCAAGTTGTGAAATATTTATTATAACCAGCTATGCACGTCATGTGATCATCCCGATATATCAATTTTTGAGATATATTTCTTTGAGTTTATTATATACACATTTAAAAAAAGGTTTATATATTGGTTCAAGTCTGCCCCAATGTTCAGCCAATGTCTACAACGCAGTCCCAACATTAATATGATTTATCCACCATTCTACATAATGTTGCATGTGATATGGTTGTGGGTGGGCTTTGGTGCACGTTGAACAAGCAGCAATAGATGAAAGGTGAGCCTCGGCAGCAAACCCCACGAAAGATACAGTCGTCAGCCCAGCTCGCTCTCTGCCTGCCAGGGGGCGCAGCGGGAGCCCTGTGCGGGATGGGTTGTTCAACGTTGGGCCAATGTTTCTGATTACGGCCTAACGTGTATCCAACTTTATTTAACCGCGTCGTATTTCGCGGGATGGCATGTGTTCATTGGCCAGTAAACATATGACCTTGGAAGACATACCCAGAAGTATCTGTGGATATAAAAATGTACAGTAGGATTGTACGTAAGCGACCTCCCCCAGTGAATACCAGACGGTCACTGTTGGTTCAATTTTGGGCCAGGACCAACATTAAACCAACATTGATTTAACTTCTCGTGTTTTCTGAGTGCGATTCCTGTATTATATATCCAGATGTATCTGTGGATTTAGAAATGTACAGTAGAATTTCAAACAAGCGATATCTGCCATTCTTACAGCACATGCATTCTGTGCAAAGGAGATAGGCCTACTGTACATTTGCCTTATAGTTATATTGGTTAACAATAAGAAGGTATTGCGTAAATATCTTATTGTTGAGTAGAAAGTGTTGTTATGCCAATGTTTCCATTCAATAGTCAGTACAATACGCTCATTGCAATTGTACAGGATGGAATAAAACGCTAGTAAAGCAGATAGATTATAAGTACAGTATACTGTACAGTACACTGAGTACATCACAGTGCTATTGCAGTAAACGTGTGTTATTGTATAATCCCGTGAATTTCGTCCGGGTCAAGTCCGATTCTTGATAAAGTACTTCTGTTTTTTTGTCAAAGCAAACCGACTCAATACGGATTTGAACCTTTCAGTACCAAGCTATTTTTTCTCGTTTTTGTTTACCTTGAGATATAAATTGCGGTAGCAATTCCCATTTCAAAGTGAATGAAAATTACTTGAATTTTTATCGAAATTGGAAATACAATACTCTCCAATGAAAGGTCAGAATGTTCTTAATTTGGTGGAATATACCAATTTTATTTAATAAATTATATTTAAATGTAATTGTAATGCATATTAGGTGCTTAATGGGTTAAACAGAGCCCTGTGCTCAGCAAACACGAGACATCCACCCAATGTTGGACCAATGTTGGTCCAGCGTTGTAGACGATGGACCATCATTGGCCCAACATTTGGTGGATGTCTGGTGTTTGCTGGGTGATAACTACCCAGCAAACACGAGACGTGTTGTTTCAATGATGGGCCGACGTCGTAGACGGTGGGCCGACATTGAACCGACACTGTCAACGTGTCTGTGTTTGCTGGGCAGTCGTGTGTGTGCCTGTGGAGGGGGGGGGGGGGGAATACTGCCTCCTACATTGTGTTCACCTTGAAAGGGAACACTAAGTGCCGATTAGGTGCAAATAATTCTAACCTCGGCATAATGTATGGGGAGTCCTATGTCTAGTACGAAATATGTAAAGGAAATAAAAGTAACTGTTTACTTTCAAAGTGAGCAGTTGTTTGCCTTTGTACGCAGTCAGTTCTGTAGCCAGTTTAGTAAGCATCAAAAGTAATGTAGTGCATTTACCGGGGCAAGGAGTGCAGCATATCAGGATTGTGAGGTTTCGCTCACTTGATGATGGCCATCGCGTTACAAGTTCCTAGCTTCAAATGAATAAAAAGACAATGCATTGGAATTAAACCATTTGCCATTGAGAGAGTGATCCCCGATATTATTTTTCGGGTCAAAGTTTTTTGCAACTTCTGACCAGCACCCGCGATGCCTGATCCACATATTGACCATCATTACTGTCTCTCGTTTTAAATGTGAACTTAAACGATCTAAGATCAGGGATCTGTCTATGGTTTAACCCTTTGAACACTGAGCTGAGAAATTTAAATTTTCAGCCACTTGACGTAGTGTCTGCTACTGCGATCCACAACTTCAAGTGACTGAAAATTTGTGTTATTTGTGAAATTTTAGTCCTAACATATGGGTTATGCAGTTGCTAATAAAAACACAGGATGTCTACTGTAGTCGACATCAGTGCTCCAAGGGTTAAGTTTCTGATCCTGTTTGTGTCTATAGTGTCTTAGGGCAAAAGATTGAATCGAAAAAATTACAATAAAAACTTCTTTCTCAAAAAAATATTATTCAACGAAATGTTTCTCGTTTGTTTTGTTCTTAGGAAGCGTGCCGTTCACCTATTTTTTGATGCCGTGTTTTTTAACCGTCTACAACAGAATAACGCTTCTCCACGCTTCTTCACGTTTTTTCACATTTCTTTCATGTGATATCTGTGAACTTTCTAGGCCTGCTTCGCCATGTGTATTATTCACAAGGTGTGGGTGTATGTAGCACCGTGTTAATGTTGGGTCAAACTCAATGTGTCAGACGTTGGCCCGGCATTAAAACAACATCTAGCCAACCGTTCGCCACTCGTGAGTCCTGTAGTTATGCTGTGTAGGTGTTTCTGTGTGATAACCTAGAACAGCGCAGGTTCTGTTTGTTAGGACTGACAGATTATTCCCAGCAAACGAGAAGCAATGCTGGGTCGATGTTGGTCCAATGTCGTAGACGTTAGACCAACATTGACCCGGTATTGGGTTTTTGCACCCTGCACAGTATTTGACAAGTAGCTCTCTTTGAGGTGTTGATTACAAATTTGACGCTAGTTTATAGTGTTATTGGTTTTAATTTTAAACCATTTAATCATGTGACCCTTTCAGCGCGGGAAGCGAAGTCAGACGCCAGAATCTGACGTATGTAGACGTCAGATTCTTACGTATAAAGTGGATCCCCGCACTGAAAGGGTGGCATTTATAATGGCCGTAGACCCATAACATAGGTCTTCAAATAAGCGGAAATAGCTTACTAGGACATTTATAAAGATTTCAAATTGAAAAAAAAACTTTGGTCCCTTGGTTGATATAAAATCTTTCAGCGCTTTAACCCTTTAACCGCCGAATAATTCAATTGGAATTTTCACTCAATTGAAGTTGTGTCTCGCTGACGCGATCCACAACTTCAAGTGAGTGAAAATTATTCGTATTTGATAAAAAGGATGTCATATCGTGCTAATTGATGTCACATTATGGCTTTACCATGCTTAAAAGGCGGTACTGAATGTGGTAGTAATTGAGTAAAAAAACGAATAAAATCTGCACCGGCGGTTAAAGGGTTAAGGGTTGATCATTCATTGATCGAGCACATAATAATGTTACTTACATTGAGCATGTTGAGCGAGCAGCGCTCATCTACCTGGTCTAAGCACAACAGCCACACACACTGCTGCACCACCGTGGTTCATGGCAGTGGTTTTGAACGACATATGATGTGAATAAAACGATCGTGTTTTTCCATGAATAGTTTTCAGCTGCATGGGTTTTTCCCATGGAAAAATACGGGAAAAGTTGTTTTTACTTTATCTGCAGTAAATATGTCAAAATGAAGATAAGGGTGTTTTTGTACAAAATGAAGTTGAAGGAGGGGGATTACAGATACTGTAATGCAAGCCATCGCCGATTCTCTCGCCTTCAAATCCAAGTCAGGGGTAGAATTAAACGTTGAGGGCTTTCGAATCCACAGGACTGGCAAGTCAAGGAAACTGCCATTCCTGAGTAAAAACTGTCATACCTAGAAATGGCCTTTGTCCTAGGATGGCCTTAAATTTGCCAGTTCATCGGAATGGCTAATAACAAATCTTGCCATTCCTGCACATTTTTTGGCAGTACCGGACTAGGAGAATGGCCTTATTTCGAGCCCTGCAAGTTAAATGAGTGTTCTAAATGGGAGATTTATTGTTTCATACTCTCATTTGACATATTCGCTCTCCAAACACGAAGGGGTGAAGGCTTCCCGCTGCATTGGGCTAACATTTAACCAATGTTCTGCCAATGTTTAGTGGGTACCGTCTGTTCTATGGATTTGCGGGTGTTTTATGAAGGAGTTTACCATGTTTTTTACGTGCTGTTATATTAGCCAATGTTTTCTGACGAGCGATGACCCAGGGTCCGTATTCTCTTACATCTGGCGTGTTTATAAAGAGACAGACAACCGCTTAGGCCTACTTGGGAAGTGGGATACTAGCAACCTGGTTGTCATTTAGGAGCAATGTGAAAAATATCGCGACACAAGGAAGCCAGAGGTCTGGACTATGCCATATTCTTATCGAACGACTTCAAGTAGTAGTAATAGTGAATCATTGCTTTACGTCACTTTTCGGCACAAAAATATCTTTTAAGTGACATTGTAATACGATAAAAACCGAACAACTTCAAGGGTGTATGTTTTACGATGCAATCTGAGAGTAGACATAGACAACATTGCATACCCCAGAC
Source organism: Flabesymbios commensalis (assembly GCA_964017125.1). Lineage (NCBI taxonomy): Eukaryota > Metazoa > Annelida > Polychaeta > Terebellida > Flabelligeridae > Flabesymbios > Flabesymbios commensalis. The sequence goes on along the minus strand of OZ024918.1, from coordinate 45,274,175 downwards.
CTCAGAACAGCGAGCGTGTAGTTTTAATGATTATATGATTATAACTGTTAAGCAAACGAGAATGAAGTATTCATATCGTATCATGATTCTGAACCAATCGTCAATTTTGGGTACATTTTGGTTACATCTTTGTGACAATATCCATGCAGTTTCCATAGCCTATTATGAAGTTCCCGCCACATATGATTAGTACAAAATTCGTGAAGCCTTCACTCTCGCTGTTACAGTCCCTACTGAGAGTGAGGTAGCGGGCGAAAAGCCAGTCAAAACAACCAAAAAAGTCCACCGGGAAATAAGAAGCGCTGTGTGGGTAAACGAGGAAGACCTGTGGTGTTATGGTTTGGCAGATTATGTGCTGGGATGTGGTGGCCTGTTTGGACGCCTAGGAGACAGGTAGAGTCAAATAAACACCCGGGGGCTGGCCAATCAGCTGTACAGTACCCAACTACTGGGTTTGTTTTTCATTCATTTGAAACTGGAATTGCTGACACGAATTCCAGCTTCAACTGAATGTAAGATGTCCAGTTTTATTGTATCACTTTGTGAAAATTTCACTTGAAGTTGTGGGTCATGGTAGCGAAACAACTTCAAGTGGGTGAAGCATTAAATTAGTTTGTTTTAATTTACCGCTTACGGGTTGATATGATATAATAGTAAATAGTTTCCACACCGGGATTGTTAACGTGATGACCGGTGACTCGGTGGGATATGTGAGCGGCAACTAAAATAAATAACTCCTGAATTAGGATTCAAGGACTGAGACCGGTATGCATATATTATACCAGAAATAGATAAGATATAGATTTCTGATTATACGTACATCTTTTTGGCCGAGATATTTTGTGCTTCCGCCATACTACTGAGTTTTCTTAGTAGAATTTGCTGTTGCATTGACAAAACGTTTCATGTCATTACATGGGAGAATTTTCATGCAGCAATTGACTAGATAAATAAATAGTGCGTCAAACACTGGAGTACTCATCACCGCGTAATGGGTAGACCTATACGATGGATCCCTGAGAACGCTATTTAATCCTTACAACCCTGAAATATTTTATATAAACCATCTAGACCAAAGGGTTACTTCAATTTGAGATTATCATAAATGTTATAAAACTTTGGCTCTTTCTGCTTTCTTTGAATTAAAATACCTGTTATTGGTTTACGGCCATTGTAATTTTTTAATTCTTTCAGTGCAGGGACCGACTTTAGACGTCAGAATTTGACGACTATAGACATCAGATTCTGACCTCCAAGGTCGGTCGCCGCACTGAAAGGGTTAACAGCCAGGGGACCGTCCACTAAGATTCTCAGTGGGACGGTCCCCTGGAACTTTCATTGTCATTCACATTGAGGTGGAAATTGTGACAGCCACTGACACCTCAAGATAAATGAGCATGCATGTCCAGAAGCTGTATAATTACCCTGGAGTGATAAGACAATGATGACAAATCACGAAGTCCTTGTTTTGAAGAATCACACACTTTTCTCCTGAATCAACATGAATCCACGTGATAGATTTATCCGACCTTTATTAGTGTTTTATACTTGGTTAAAGGTGATCTATCACCCCTTATATAGTATGAATAATTGTGTGACAAGTAAATCAAAGTTGTCACATGATGGGGCACAAGTGTCTTCTTATATGGGGTGATTGGCTATCATGAGAGGGTCACATGATAGCCCGTCACCCCCATATATGGTGTGATTAGCTATCCTGTGACCCTCTGACATGATAGCCAATCACCCCATATAAGGACATAATTATTCATACCATATAAGGGGTGATAGATCACCTTTAAAACTCTCAGGTTACCTCTATATATCTGAAGGTTTTCAGCCTTAAAAATCTCTAGCCAACTGGACGTAAACTGGGCTAAACGTTTGAAAAATCTTCGAAATTATCAGTAATACGGAAGGAGCCGCGGTAAAAACTGGAGTATTTTATCTCGCGCGTACCACCCACAACCGACACCATTGTCTTGTTCTCGGAAAGAATTCACAAAAAAAACTGTTTGCAGCTCTGTTTTCCTGCCATGTTCGCGGTCCACTTTTCTCTATTTTAGATTTTCATGGTAAACTGCTTCATCATGAACACAAATTTCACATGTTATGTTCGGTAGAGAATCGCTAATCCCATCGCCTTTCCCGTCAAGCAAATTCATAAACTCGTACTAGTTATGTGTAATACTTAACTCTTTACCTGCTAAGTTTTCTTATTTGAATTTTCGCCCTTTTTGAACTTCAAGCGGGTGAAAATTCCTCATGCAAATGTAAGCAAACATCGGCAAGTTTTTATGTTTTGACACACATTTTCTTCCCAATAATTGCGATTTAAGTGCTAAATTATGTATTTTTGGTCAATTAGAAGCTGATATTGCTAGTGCAATTGCATGCGCTGAACATAAATGATAAATGGTGAATCATTGTTTTTGTTGAAAACAAATGTTTCAAACGCTTCAAGATTGTTTTCGGCAAGTCACGACCCGCCCTTGTAATGGAGACAGGTATTGAGTGTCGCAGTACACGAGGTACACCACCTGCGACCTTATTACGCCTCACTGTCCACGTAAAATAAACCAACTTACCAGCAACATAACGTCTGACAGATTGTAAGTAAACACTGCCTACAATGTCGTGCAAAGCCAAAAAGCAGTATTTCCCACGTTACAAGTAATAAAATACTGTCTGTGTCTTCAGGACAGAATGGACTCCTGTCTGACACCGACACACATCTGTAAGGTGTAATAAATGAAGGTACGTACCTGTTACATTGGAAAGTGACAGATACTTTACTTTGATCCGAAAGGGACAGATTAACTATTATGAAAGTGTTTAGCAACGTCTATAAAATAATCTTTTTTTAACACTTGAATAGCTCATTTTTCACCTATAATAGCTGTAGCTCGCCGTGGCGACCTAACAACGATGCACAAGACAAAGAGTGATCGTTATTTGCTAATTGTGCTTGTAAATATGCAACCTTCCACAACCAAATGTGATACATTGTTCATAATCCTGAAAATATTCACAGTTATTGCGCAGGGCGTTACACAAATACCGTAGGCCTAGTTTTTGCAACCCACCACATTATCTTCTATCTTGGTCTATATTTAAGTTTTATTATCTTTCCAGAAAACACCAGAATTTGAGCCAATGTTGGTTTGATGTTGTTAAACAACATTAAACCAGCATTGGCTCAACGTCAATGTTTGCTGAGTTGTCTGTGCTTAGAATAGTAGGAGAACAGTGAGAGCTTTTAGGGTGACAAGGTGTTATGTCAGAACTGTCTGTGCCGCAGATAAACTGACCTCATTTCAAAGATAAACTCACTTGTCCAGAATTCCGGCTAATCGCCTGTTTCTCGTGGTATGTTCAGCATGTCGTTTATAAATTGACCACGAACATAGTAATTGATAGGGATGTACCACGAGATTCTACTCATTGCAATGTTTATGTATTTGTGAATGTTGTGTTGAGATATTAGTAGATCTAAGCAGGATTTATGTGTGGTTAACCTAGATTTTACGCATCTGGTTGGTCGACATCCCCATCTCCACCAATCAGATGTCATCAGAACATCAGGGCGCAATAATTTGGTACTCCTCAGATTTCAACCCTTTTCCTGCTAGGGCCGTGTGTATATTTGGTAGATGCTCTATTTATCAAATAATTTCATTCAGAAGATGTTTATTTCTCTCAATATTGAATATTTGTGCTATTTGAAGCCGGAAATCGTTTCAACAGTTCCTGCTTCTAAAAAATGAAAAATACCAATTGAAAATGAACCCTTTCACCACTGAAGCCCGTTTTTATGTGCTGAATGCCATAGCATTCAGCACATAAAAACGGGCTTCAGTGGTGAAAGGGTTAAAGCGCTGAAATATTTTGTCTAAACCATGAAGACCAAAGGTTTTCTCAATTCAAAATTATCATTAATGTCTTAGTTAGCTTTTTCTGATTCATTTGAATACCAATATTATGTGTCTCAACGTTTACAGACGTAAGATTCTGACGTCGATAATCCATCCCCGCACATTAAGGGTTAATATAAGGTACTTACATGTAATACCATTTCATTACCATTGAAAAACATTTTACAACTGACCTCCACCCCCCCCCCCCTCTTCATCGCGTGATCCTGGATACGCCACTAACTGCTAACACAGTATCAGGTATCGCTCCTAGGGCTACGTTCCCACGCCTCCTATCTTTAGAATCCTGTAATATCGCCCAGCTTGCACAACCCGTTCTTCACTCACCAATTCTACGTTCAGACGCTGTACAGCATTGAATCAACTCATGCTCCCTGAGCTGACACACACAAAACCACGCTTTGACCAAGTGCTGGTCCAGTGTTGGCCAGCGTTGCGGACTGTGGGCCATCAATGTAATAAAGCCACTTTGGTACTAAAGGGTCTACACAACACGATGTACTTATATGACTTATCTCATATATTATATATATATGAACTGGTTTACAGACGTAGCGAATTTATGACTAAATGATTGTGTCTGCAATAATGTACTCTATTTCACTAAGACAACAAAATAAACTATGACAGAACTGGCTATGATTTATTGTGATGATATTTTTTATAAAAATATGATAATCACATCGTGTAGTCCGAACTTGATTTTAGCAGGATGTGACACTCCCATCTGCCAGCCAAAATGAGCACAATTGTTTGTATGTTAGTCGTTTATCAACCAGGTTCATTAAACAGATTCATCAACCAGGTTTATAAACCGGGTTCACTTCAGCTATTTCTCTTTTTCAAATTTCCAAGTCTTCCTTTTAACTCTTTTATTGACCAGTGTCAGACCAGTAATCTTAGAGCCACTAAGATCTAGGTCAATACCGATCCAGATGCCCTTGTTTCGCTTAACATGGAAAAAGGCCAACAAGCACGAGACATTTACCCAAGGTTGGTTCAATGTCGGGCCGACGTCGTAGACGGCGGACCGACATTGAACCAGCCTTGGGTCGGTGTCTCGTGTTTGTTGAGAGGACATTTTATGTCTAGCTAGGCAAAGAAATTGCCATCATTCGCAAAACCAAAACTGGTCCACGTAGTGTATGAAGAGGGTTCATCATCATTTGAATGCCCCTCCATAGCTTCATTGAACGAAACAAGCGAACAATAATACAGTAAAATAAATCAATTGAGATCGTACCACATTGGGCGACTCGAAGTATAACAGTTCGGCCAACGCCTGGCGAATGTCTAATGCTGGAGTACCGCCTTCCTTCATCGTTTACCGAATCCTTTTAGTGAACTTTGGCCTACATTAAAAGTCTCCTGCAGCTGCACGTTGTACATTTGACAAGTGTTATGAGCTTCATCCCAGATGACAGTGACACACATATGATAGACACTGCACTGACCCAGGCAGTCTATCACCCCAGTAGCCAGCAGTGAGATGACGGGTGGGACATCGACAGGTATATCGGCAGGTGATATTTTGCTGAAACCCTGTCGTCTTTGAAGAGAAGCACTGCCACTGACTTCTAAAATATGAGAAACAATAAATAAACATATCGTTAGGCTAACATAATGACTCCGCTTCACTTTAGTTTTTCAAAAAACTACCGACTTTAGATATACAAACTATCATCGCCTGCACTGATGTTATTTTAGATTAAAATCTACGAAATTACGCGTTTCTTTTTAAGTATAATATATGATCGATTCCAACTTAGTGTATACAAATATTAGGATGCAAAAAAATGATTTTACTTTGTCTCAGTGCCGACTATATGTTTTGTTCAAGCAGTGAACTGAACTTAAAAACCTAAAAAAACTGAGCTTAAAGCTAGGTTCTCGTTCTCTTTCATGTTTCTTTTATAAAAAAAATATTTACAAAAAATTGCCTAGAAAGGGATAGACGACCGCTTCATAAACAAGTAAAATCGTTACCAATCTTGGGTTCCAGTTCATAGAGCATTCGAACAAAATTTGTATCTTTAGCTTCCCTCCAGAAAAATAGTTCGTCCAAGTATCCTTCATACATTTGATTTTGATAATCATTTCCAACATACAGAATATGGTTTTGTTCTCCTTCAGGTGGATCTTTATCCCAGAACATAAAAGCTGGTGTTGTGATCCCATCTATGTACAGGCGGAGGGTGTCTGAATACCAGACACCGACAAAATGATGCCATGATGACTCATCCGAATAGGGTGCATATACCAGTGTTGTTTTGCGTAAAGAATTCACCTTCATGCCCATCTGAAAATTATTCATGTTTATTTGTAGACCAGTAGAGTCCGGAATGTTATCTGTTGTTGAGAAGAGAACCGTAAGCGTGGTTGCAAAATCAGCTTTGTACCAGAATGAAACAGTGAATCCGTTGGTACATTCATCTGGTTGCCATAAACACCGTTCATCTATGTGGTGGTATTGTAAATGTGCCCCATCATGTAATTGCAGCCCATTTCCTATTATACCATCTGTCACAATGGGGTCTCCATATATCTCACAGATCTGTTCTTCCTTTGTTGTTGAGCAATTTATCGTTTCTAGCGGCAAATAGAAATCAGCTGCAATGAGATGTTACGTAAAACGTTATCTATTGCGATACCCGCGTGACTAGTATACACTGCATTCACATACATGTGGACGAGTACAATTTGTAGACAATCCACTTTTATTTAATCATATCAAAATTTATGAAAACTCGCATTTGCAGTATCTTTCAATCTGACTAAAATGTACAAGCTTCCATTTTTACCCTTTAACCGCCGGTGCCGCATATATTCGGGTTTTCATTTTTTATTAGCACATTAAGTACCACCTTTTGAACATGTTAAAGATAAAATGTGACACCAATCAGCAATATTTAAAAACAGTTGACCTCCATTTTGTCAAATCTGAATAATATTAACTCACTTGAAGTTGTGGATCGCGTCAGCGAGACACAACTTCAAGTGAGTGAAAATTCAGTTTGACTAATTTGGCGGTTAAAGGTTAAGTAGTTATCAAGCATAACCTTATAATATTACTTACACTGTATCTTTTTTCTAAACCTGTAAACATGGTAAAATATACTAGTGGAATAGCAAGCCTTGACAACAAACTACGGTATTGTACTTTTTTCTATCTATATTAGTCTCTAAGTAGGCTACATGCAAAGTAATTAAGAAATCTCACCATCGTATGGGAGCTTTTCTCCGTTCACTACCAGCCATAATATGCAGGTGTACCAGAATAATGTCAACTTTATGATCTGAAAACATCTGACCGTCGCCAAAGCCATTGTTGATAAGATTTACTAGACAACACCTACTGCAGTCATCTATGCCTCTTATATACGTTCCTCTGATGACTACATGTCACCTCAGCTCCGTGAATACATGTACGTCAGTCAGACACAACACATTTGTATAACATTTGTACGAAGTCGGCCCAACGTCTGCGACGTTGGTCCAACATTGTACAAATCTTATACGCATGTGTTCACTGGGAGACACCGACTCTATGAATACGTGAGGCAGACACGGATTCATTGTTGTTTTATTACTGGACCAACGTCACTCACTGTGGTCCAACATTGTGCATACATAGTCATAGTCTTGTTTGCTTCATTGAACGTTTGATAATAAATAAATAAGTTAGATCGATGTTTTTGACAATCATGTAGCATACTCTTATAAGCACTCAGGTGGTCGTAACGTGAGAAGATTATCTACTCACATTGATTGGTAATGTGAACATAGAGCTGCGCGGAGGGTAACCGGAAGTTGAGGCATCGTGGAGACAATGCCTCACGGTGGCTGGCAGGATGGGCATTGATATTTTCGGGAGTCGCAGGGAGGGTGTTAACGCTTGATGTTTTCTAATAACTACCATAACACGTCACTTGTAATAAAATAAGTGGTAGTTCCTGTTTTGCAACTTTAGCTATCTTGTAGTCTGACATAATTATTGTCATTTTCATTGACTTTGAGATATAAATTATTTTCTCGCGGAAAATCAAGGCCGTATCCAAGGGGATGGGTATTTGTTGTCTGTAACGCTCTCCAGCGTGCTGTCCCTCTGAGCTCTGTTCTTCCGGTGGGTTAGGATTTGGGAGATTTGATCCCGAAGTTTGGTATTTTCAGTTGTTCACACTGACTAACATCATTGAGCAGTGTGGCCTTTTTGTTGCGTCTGTTGCTTGTGTATCTTTGATTTCTTTTTATAGTGGTCATGGTTTTATTGTGGTAATACCCCTTGAGTCGACAGTGATTGACAGGGTATTGGAATACGTAATTTCCGTCTGATTTGAAACACCAACTGTTTCATTACTAAATTAACCCTTGGATCACTGAGCTATTCAATTCAAATTTTCAGTCACTTGAAGTTGTGTCTCGCTACCGCGATCCACAACTTCAAGTGACTGAAAATTTGTGGTATTTGTGAAATTTAAGTCCCAACATATATCTGTGTTTCAAGATTGAAAGCATATTTTATTTTTAACAGCTGATCATATGAAATGAAAACACAGAATGTTTACTGTAGTCGACATCAGTGTGCTAAGGGTTAAGACCATCTGTATAATGGTATATATGCCCTCATGAATGTGTGTTGATACTGCAACCCTTCCAGCGCGGGGTCCGACTGTAGATGTGGGGACCGACTGTCGATAGACGTCAGATTCGGACAGAATTAAACATTTCTAATTGTTGTAGATCCACAACACAGGACTGGTATTCAAATGGAGCGGAAAGAGCTTTTAAATGATTTTAAATGGGAAAAAACCCTTTGGTCTCTGGGTTTAAATAAAAATATGTCAGCGTTGTGAAGGTTAACCCTTTAACCGCGGTGTCGCATATATTTGGGTTTTCATTTTTTATTAGCACATTAAGTACCACCTTTAAAACATGTTACAACGATAAAATGTGACATCAATCAGCAATATTTGAAAACGGTTGACCTCCATTTTGCCAAATCTGAATAATTTTCACTCACTTGAAGTTGTGGATCGCGTCAGCGAGGCACAACTTCAAGTGGGTGAAAATTTAAATTGACTAATTCAGCGGTTAAAGGGTTGATTGGATGTTAATCATGATTGGCATCAGACTGTGTCAGAATCACATGACCGGGAGTATGTCACATCCAATCAGCGCCGGCGTAACAGACAGACAGCCACGTGACAGACCCGGGACACACACGACATTGTATATATGTTGGCTTATTGTTGAGTTAGCTTCGCCGAAGGGGACCCAAAAAATAGGCCAACATAGAGTCGATTATGTTTTTATTCACGTCTTGTCTCCACTTTGCAAAGCGGTGTCAAATGAACAGCCAATATTTATCACCACCAGTTAGTGCAAAATCAAGGCAGAGGTTCAAAAAACATTTCCCGCCGTTACAAAGCAAGCGTGGGACGCTAACCATATGTTTATCAGTTCAATGTTGTTTCACCGTCTACGACGTGGCCGAACATTGACTTAGCCCTTAAAGCGTTGAATTAAATAGTTTAAATTTTCGCCGACTTGAAGTTGTGTCTCGCTACCGCGACCCACAACTTCAAGTGGGTGAAAATGACTCATATTTGTTTTTATTTGAGACCAAACATTTGCAAATTTTGATGTTTGAACACACATTTCGTTCCCAATAGGAGTGACCTAATAAAACGGATTGAAGACGACTAATCGGTTTAAGAGTTAATATATGTAGCCGTGGTGAAAGTATACCCAGCTCGGGGATCGAAACGCCGACCCAGACATCTTGTCTTGCCCGAGTTCAACCAGTATGGCCAAAGAGGTAATTCGATGGCCAAAGTGCGACATCCCATCCCAATAAAAATCTCTTTTATTGTCCTCTTATTTTCACAAGAAAAAAATAAAAATAAATAGTGTAAACTTTTCTAATCGAAATGAAAGAAATCTGAGATAAGATCAATCTTGATATTTTAGTGTGATGGGCTCCGCATCCTGACGTAAAAAAACATTGATCAATATTAGTCCACTGTCTTAGAGGTTTCCAAGTTCATTTTTGGAAGAAATCACTAACTTTGGCCCAGATGCCCTTTGAGGTGTACTTATCATATCCTGATATAGGACACACATTTTCGGATACGTTAGCAACCCTAATTTGTATAAATTCAAAATGGCCGCCAAAAATATTGGATAAAGTACGTTATTGTCATTTCTAAGCTACTATTCAGTCAATTAGGTTATTTTTTTTCTTTTTAAATATGCTTGATTAGTTGAGAGATTCCAGTTCCTATTTAAGAAAAAAATCATCACAAGTATAAGGTTCAAGGTCAGATCTATAGGCACGGCACGTTGCTTAAAACAACCTCAATTTTTTTTTACACTCATATTTTACAATCGTTGAACATGATGAATCTGCTCACGATTTACAAGATTTTTTATTTCTTCTAAGACCTCTAATGGTCCAGCTAGAACTAGGTCATCAAGGTCAAGGTCATAAGGTCAACATCTTATAGAATTGTCAAAAATATAATAGTTCAATTATAGGAATCAGACATGGGGTCGAATACATACAAATGTAATCGAATACGAATACTTTGTAAATTCATGAATACGAATACAAATACTCCATTTTAAAAATGTATCCGAATACGAATACATTACTTTTCAAATGTATTCGAATACAAATACGAATACATTATATTTAAAACTTTAAAATGTCATTAGTGATATAAATATCTTTTTTTGTACATATATTCACTATGTGTATGATATCACTGAAATAATATGATTTCTATTAAATCTTTAGTTGTTATAAAGTGTGTTAAATTACCACTCCCGTGATCATTTAAAATGTTAAGTATTACGTTTTATTATATATAACGTTTCAAATGCATGTATTTTGCTATATACTAATGTGTTTCAGTATAATTAGTACATAAACCGCATAGATTAAGGTACAACTTTGGGAATAAATAACAAAGATAAAATATATAATTTGTAGAAATATAGTCTTTTTATGCATCAATTGGCAATATATTGGTGCAACACTGCATTACATGTAATGTCTAGAATGTAGGTACAGCATTAAATTGGAGCCCGTTTACTACTCGTGAAATACGATGACATCTCGGGCTCCATATAAATAAATATATATAACTCAGCATTTATACAGATTGTGGTAGGCCCTATTTAGTTTTATTATTTTATTACATAGGAACATATTTTATATTGTTTTAGGTGAATAATGCATAGGGCTATTTTTTGTGCACATTAATTCTAGAAAATAAAATGTGGTTGCAGACACATTTTAATAAGAAGATTCTTGCACCGATAGGGTTACACAAGACATTAAAACTATGCTGTTTCAATGTCAGGCCAGCGTCGCCGTCGTTGGCCCATCATTGAGAAACTAACAGCTCCAACAATTTTCATCGTGTTTGTTGGGTACATAGCCAGCGGCTCCGGTTAGGCCTATCCTGGAGGTGTCGGTGACGAAATTTTGCTGCACTAGGGGAGGGGCTGTCCAATTAAATTCTGATCAATATAATTATAAATAGTATAAATTGTATGAGAGGTAGGCCTAGTCCTTTGTATATTAAATACATGTAGCCCTACACGTGTGTTTGCATTTTATACTGTTTGTTAATTGAATGTTAGTCTATAAAATCTCATTCTGAAATATTATTTCCCCTATTTATATATTTTGATAATATGATCTTCGGATAAGATTGTAATATAATAGACCTCGATTAAAAAACGGAGAAATGAAAATTTGACTAGGCCTAAAATAATTATAGGAATATGTAGGCTTATCGGTACAATTGGCCTGCTATTGTTATAATTAATCTACAAACACATAATATATAATACTGGTATTGTATGACAAAGTTATAATAATTGCAAAAAACTTTGAACGGACTTCAGATAGACTTTCGACTTCAGACTTTCAACTTCAAATTTTGAGCGTTAGACTTCGGTTTCAGACTTTCAACTGACAGACTTCAGAATTTGTTTTCGGACTCGGATTTTGGACTTCAGACTTTGGACATAATTCAGACAGTTTTCGGACATCAAACTTCAGATTTCGTCAGACTTTGTACATCAGACTACCGATTGTGGACTTTAGACATCAGTTTTTAGACTTCGTATTGTGAACTTCGGATATACTTCAGACGTCGGATTATAGCCTTCATTGTCAGACATCGTACAGACGTCAAACTTCGGACTCAAAGACTCGTTCAATTTATTTGTCACACAACAAAAACAAACATACATATGTAACCAAATAAGCTCACAAAATACATTATAATATATGCTATGAGGATCAGGAGCACTGCTGAACAATGGTAATCGCTATCATGCAGACTACTTCAGACAGACTTCGGACAGTTTTCAGACTTATGACAGACTTCAGACAAACTTCGGACAGACTTCAGACGTCAGACTCCTACTTCAGACTTTGGACCTCGGCCAGACTTCGAACATCAGGATTTGGATCTTTGGACTTCAGACTTTGAATTTCACACTTCAGATTTAAGACTTCGGACAGACTTCGAACTTCTGACATCAGAATTCGAACTTCAAACTTTGAACTTTAGACTTAGAGCTTAGATTTTAGACTTTGGATATACTTCGGACAGACCTCGTCCTTCGATTTTGAACTTCGGTCTTTGAATTTCAGACTTTGGACAATATAGGCTACTTCAGATTTCTTCGGACATAAAGAGTTCAGACTTTGGACTTTAGACTTTAAAGTTCAGAGTTAAGAAGCCCTCACTGGGTTTTAATACTTTTAACAGCAAAATAATACATTAAACACCATTTTCTATGACTTTGATCTTTTGATTAAAATAAGCAAAAACTGTTAAGCAGCTTTAATAATTATTGTGAGACAGCTCCATTTTAGCTGTCCGTAGAACAATAACCCTGAAGGTCGACGCAAGCTCTACTTCAGTGCTGTCAGGCTCTAGTTAGGTTGACAATCTGCGTCTTCGCTGAGGTGTTCATCTGTGTGGCTTATTTTCTACGCACCAGTGGTAAAGGTGTCAAGGCGTGTTTCTTTATTCTCTGGCAGACTGGGCAGTGCAGGGTGGGGGTGGGGATGTCGGCCCTGGTTTCTAACCAATCAAATATTGAGATGTTGTCACAAAAAAGAGGGTGAAGGGATTTTTCTAATGGCGGTGACAGGGGAGGGGCAATGTCGGTGATCGTCAGTAGTCTAGACATAATGTGACCAATCAAACTGAATGCATATACCAACAACGAATATCATCGTTTTTTCAGATATCGATGACAGGGGAGGGGCACTGTCGGTGACTGCAAATATCGTATTTTTAATGAAGGCCTAAACACCCTAAGCTTGTTGTCCTGTCTCAGGTTTGCGAAATCAGCCGTGACCAGTGATTTGTTTTGTTCAGCTTTTTTTGCGTCAATTAGCTCAGGCACCGTATAGACATAACGGTTTTATTAGTGTTAAGTCAAAACGCAACGAGTTAAGACAGAAATATTTGGTCAATTGCTCTTTTTCACAACTTAGCTGTCCAATGTTCTGCGTGTTAAGATCACAACAAGGAGGAACAAATAATTTAGTTGTGCCTGTTTAAAAAATGTCATTGTTACACTAATCCACTAACCGCTCTTTAAAAACCGTTGGCACTTAAACTGTCTAATGGTGTGTAGTTCGCGAGATTTCTCTGGAGCTTATCAGTTAGACCAGTGTGACAGGAATGCCTCGCACCCTCTCCCACTGCCCTGCGAAATATGATTAATCGTACCAAGCTTATATACCCATGCAAATAAATAATAGTAGGCCTAAGCTACTACTATTTATTTTATTTTATTAGTAACTGAGAAAAAATAAAACAATTTGGGATTTTTTTACTAATCTCTGTGATATATGAGATGTATTCAAAATGTATTCAAAAAGTATTCATGAATACAGGGCTTTTAAAAAAGTATTTGAATACAATACAAATACTTGTATTCATATTTTTTATGAATACTAAATACACATGAATACTCAAAAAAATGTAATCGATTACAGATGAATACGAATACTGAATACGAATAACCCATGTCTGATAGGAATGAACTATGTGGATACCAACATCAATCACAATAAATGTATTATGAATAATTCCGAAAGGTGGTGTATTTATACAATCTAATTTTTATTAATACCCCTGAAGTTTCAACTAGCACTAGGTCATCAAGGTCAAGGTCATATGGCCAATAACTTATGAAATGTGCAAACATAGTAGTTTAATTATAGGAGTGAACAATGTGGAGACCATCAATAATAATTATTATATAAATGTACATTTTGAGCTGTTCCAGTTATTTGGTATTTTGACATTTCCATTACTTGGTAATCGGTATCACACTCCTGTTCCTTACTCTTAGATGCTGGTCCCAAATCATATCGACATATTTAACAGTAGATAGCTGATTTACAATATAAGGAAGGATTTTTGATTGAGCATAATCGTTGAATGTGTGTATGCCTGTATCAGGTCTTACAAAATAATTGGCACCATCTATAAGTTTAATGTCAGCTCCAGCAAAATCGGATGGAAAGTCAACTTCTAAGCACTGAACCAGATCCGACTTTTGGCCAGTCCGTAAAACGCCATGTTTTGATAAGGACGGTGGGGCATCAGCATTCTCAACTTCAAAAAAATTGCCTTCCCGTACTTGCAGTGCTATTCTAATTTGACCCATCAGCTTCAAGTCATCTGTTGTCTTATCAACACACTTAATTGTGTGTTGCTTGTGGCGATTAAGCCCACTTGGAAGCGGGATTTTATTCATTTTGATCATGTTGATGGGATCATGAAAGGAAACTACTTGACTCTCTAGTCGTTCTTTCACAAAAGCTGAATGTTGTTTCTTCCCTTCTTCTTGGGCACACAATAAACTTTGAGTGAATACCTCTTTGGTATCTAAAATAACAATTTCATCACTCTCTTCATCAAATGGGTTAACCCACCTCCTCTTCGAATGCTGATATAAGTGCTTTGGTGTCTGCTAAAAAACATTTCTGAAAGCTTGAACTTTTGTCATGATGTTTGGGAATGGAGCTCTTACATGAAAATATGCCCGCATCAAATTCTGTGATAAGTCTTGCATTGAAGATTCATCATTTAAATAGAAGATTGAAGATTAATCATTTGAATTAAGATTTCAACCATAAAATATTTTTAGTTGTTTGTTTTGTTGCTCAATTTTGTGGTCAAATCCAATCAGTGAAAATGGGTTTTGTGCTTTTACGATAGCAAAGAAGCCCTCAGCAAAGTGATTGTAGAGATCCGGGTGTTTTATCTGCAGATTTGTTATATTCCGCACATAGACAGGAAACCAACGGGCATAATTGTAATGATCCAGAATGTAAGCCCAATCTGCAATTATCTTCAATCCGGATAGAGTGCACAAAACGCAACAATGATAGTTCCATGTCATGAACTGTAAGCCAGTACTTGAAATGCGGCAGTGTTTTTTTCTTTCTGGCTACTCCAGGCTTCAAATGATAGGATTTCATTGTTTTTCTCTTGGTAATCTTTTGTGTATTTTAGGTATGCTTCCCTTCGCATTTGAGCATTGCTTCAGCTCAATCTGATGTTGTCACCTCCGCATTAATAAGCATTTCCATCCATCCACTGTCTCGTAGCTAATCACCCAGTAGTTTTTCCATAAGCATTTCTGAATGTAAAGGTCCCAGAAACACACACTGATTGTCCTCGTTAAACTCTGTAGCTGGATCCCAATGGATGGATTTAGCGATTGCATAAAGAGGCTGGTCTAGTGTGATAACTGAACTTTGTACACAATTCAAATAATCTTCTACTGTTTTGGCATGACATGTCATGGTAGATCATATTGGGAGAACTGGCCTTCTGGTGAAAGATGGGAAGCATTGACGAGATACATGGTTGTCAGGTTAATGGTGGTAGATTAGAGGCACAGAAGGCTGCCCATCGTAGAGCATCATCATGGCTGAGATAACTTCTTTGCATAAGCTGCTGTGCGTGGGCAATTCACTCTTTATATTTCTTTGACGTACGTTGTGCCTATAATTGCTGCTGAGATACAGGCTGTTTCAATGTGGACAGATGGTGTTGGGGTGTTGGTGGGTAGAACAGAGGAAAGTGGCCTACATAAACCAGTCACGGGTGGAGCAATGAACTTTTTAGTATTTACTGTCAGTTCCTTTATATTTGTGTAAGACGATGGCAGGTGAGAAATGCTAGAAAGACCTCGAACGGCTTCTATTGTTTTGTACTCCTCTTATTGCCAGTGTCTTTCGAAGTTGGAAGTTGGGTGAGCACGCATCCCGTACCATGCAATGCACCTCTAGCATCCCTATTAGAAGGCTTTATGCCGATGTTGTCTGCGCTAACTATTGTTAGCAATCACTTTCTGAGGATAGGTCCACAGGTTACATCTCCCCCTCAAACATTTTAATACTAGAATTTGCCATTTCCTTTGAGATATATTTTACTCGGGCCTACGATAGACATATTCCAAGTTTATGTAACTGGTTTAGAGTTTCCTCACAATGTTCTGTTGCGCCGTATATTTTGAGTGCTATATGTATTGCGAGAGGTGTCTCCCTGTCGACCTTATGTTGAATATTAGTGGCTGGTTTGGATGGTGTCTTTTTTATGGCATTGTTCATCAACAGCTGTGCTGGGAAATCGTTATAAATCGAAGATTTTTTCACGTAAGTTAGTGGCGGTTTCAGCCATATTACATGTATCATGATCAGAACTTCGGTGCACTTCACGTGCAGCTACCTTTCCAATAGCTGCCTCACATGCAATGTAGAGCTTCTTATCAGCGTTGTGACCTTTCATCCATGGTATTTGTGACAGTATGCGTTCTTGGAAACGAGGTATATGTATTCTACCAGGAACTGCACCACCTAACTCTCTAAGTCTACTTGTGTATAGTTCTGCTAGTTCAATAATGTAAAATGAGCCATCACAATCATCTTCAGCTACATTATGCTTCAGTTTCAGCGAGGGAAAAATACCTTCAAGCTCAAATTGTGATTAGTATGTGTTTTACGAAGACTAGACTTATGCCGATTATAATATCTGGACATACATTCTTTATGATAAACTGTGTCATGTGGAAACAGATCACCATTTGCAAGCTCTCCAAGCATTTTAAAATCGTCCAAATTAGTGGCCATGTCTTCAGTTTAAGGTCAATCCCAGTAGAAGAAACATTATGGAGCACATCATGCATCATTAGACGAGTCAGCTTGTTAAGACAAGTTTTGTGGAAATTTACATTGTTTATCATCAATGTTTCTAGAAGATTTGCATCACTAGTGAGAGAATGTGAAATGTTCATTGGCATGTCACTGTTTGCAAATGCTAAAAGTGATTCTGAAAGAGATATGTAACTGGCGCCTTTATCCAAACGTTTGCTTTGACCTGGACACCTCATCTCCCCACCACCATCAGTTTAACAAAAACAGCACGAATGCTAGTCTACCCCTTCTAATGCCACGTTTGATCACTCACCTCAGTATTCTAAAAATATTAGTCAACTTTAACAATGATAATCATAAAGATATCATCACCGGTATTTTTTTTAATTTTAGCTTTAAATAATACAGTTTTGTCGTTTTTCTAAAACTTTTTTTCGGACGATGCTCAACATAAGCTCAATCGATCAGACAACCCCAAAAATGTTAGAAAGCATACCAAAAATATGTAAATTGACCTGTTATTGTCCGAGATATAACAATTTTGTGTAATATCCTTCACCGGCGGCGGCCATTTTGAATTTGTAAAATTTGAGGGTGTTAATCTTCGCCAAAATGTGTGTCCTATATCAGGATTTGACAAGTACATATCAGACGACATGTGTGCCAAATTTGGTGATTTCTTAAAAAAATGAACATTACTTCTGAATATTGACTCTAAGACAGTGGACTATATGTATACATAGCAAAAACACCCAATAGACAATGTATTTTTATCTAGACATTTAGGTTTCAAGTTTGAAGATTGTTTAACCCTTTAAGTTCAAATATATTTGTCCCGATTTCGCATTACATGATATATCAACAAATATACAAAAAATATACCATTGAAAGGAAAGAAAGGATGATAGTCCATCACAATGAGGGGTACTGGGATGATTGCAGTAGTACTTTTCGCCCCCATCCGGGGAGGGTCAATAGGGATCTGGTCCGTCTGTTGAATGCTGTACGGCATTGTACGGAAGCACTAGTTTACAGCAATCATCAAAGGTCAGCTGCAGCCTCCTCGTGTCTGGCCATAATCTTCGGGCAGATTGCCAGTGGCATACCCTGGTTCCTCCGCTCAACAACGGAGCCAAGGCAGCACCCGCATCAGTGCAGGCGCTGGTGTAGGCCTTGGTAGCCTTAAATAACCGGCAATAGAGTGTTTGACATTAGGTAACTCACAGAGGATGAATGAAGTTACCCTTCCTATTGTTACTCGGGGAACTATCCGATCCAAGGATAGCGGAGCTCTGTGAAATGCCACAGAGTTTCAGCATTAACTTGCATAGCGAAACCCAAGTCTTCGGCCGTCTGTGCATGTCTAGGGGTAGATCCCCTAGACATGCCCAGAACCCCTTATCAGGCGAGCGAAGGAAAACGCTCTTAATAACCCACCATGCCCTATCACCCCCACTCTCAAATCATCATCTCATGATCTGTTCATCATTTATCTCATCAAAGTTTTTATCGTATTACAATGTAACTTAAAAGACCATTTGTGCCGAAAAGTGATGAAAAGCAATGATTTATTACTACTACCATCACAATGAGGATGTTCAAAGCTTTATAGGTCATTTAACCGTGGAGGATTATCCAAAATGAAACCTACCTTTACGCTTACAGAAAACTCTACTGATTACTCAGGCAATTCTCAGTGATTCTCATGAAATATTGGAAATGTATAGTCTTGTCATTTGGCAAATATCCTGAAAATCTGGCAAAGGTATTGGGTAGTTTAGTAACACATGTAGTAAATTGCTAATTATGACGCCCCTCTATAAATCCATTGTCTGACTGAGTAGGCCTGAAATCAGCGAAATCAGCTAGGTTTCGTTTCTCGTATGACTGGGGCTTGACTTAGCCCTTAAAGCGTTGAATTAAATAGTTTACATTTTCACCGACTTGAAGTTGTGTCTCGCTACCGCGACCCACAACTTCAAGTGGGTGAAAATTAGTCATATTTGCTTTTATTTGAGACCAAACATTTGCAAATCTTGATGTTTAAACACACATTTCGTTCCCAATAGCAGAGACCTAATAGAGCGGATTAAAGACGACTAATCGGTTTAAGAGTTAATATATGTAGCCGGGGTGAAAGTATACCCAGCTCGGGGATCGAAACGCCGACCCAGACATCTTGTCTTGCCCGAGTTCAACCAGTATGGCCAAAGATTTAATTCGATGGCCAAAGTGCGACATCCCATCCCAATAAAAATCTCTTTTATTGTCCTCTTATTTTCACAAGAAAAAATTAAAAATAAATAGTGTAAACTTTTCTAATCGAAATAAAAGAAATCTGAGATAAGATCAATCTTGATATTTTAGTGTGATGGGCTCCGAATCCTGACGTAAAAAAGCATTAATCAATATTAGTCCACTGTCTTAGAGGTTTCCAAGTTCATTTTTGGAAGAAATCACTAACTTTGGCCCAGATGCCCTTTGAGGTGTACTTATCATATCCTGATATAGGACACACATTTTCGGATACGTTAACAACCCTAATTTGTATAAATTCAAAATGGCCGCCAAAAATATCGGATAAAGTACGTTATTGTCATTTCTAAGCTACTATTCAGTCGATTGGGTTATTTTTTTTCTTTTTAAATATGCTTGATTAGTTAGAGAGATTCTAGTTCCTATTTAAGAAAAAAATCATCACAAGTATAAGGTTCAAGGTCAGATCTATAGGCACGTTGCTTAAAACAACCACAATTTTTTGACACTTATATTTTACAATCGTTGAACATGATGAATCTGCTCCCGATTTACAAGATTTTTTATTTCTACTAAGACCTCTAATGGTCCAGCTAGAACTAGGTCATCAAGGTCAAGGTCATAAGGTCAACATCTTATAGAATTGTCAAAAATATAATAGTTCAATTATAGGAATCAGAATTGGAGCCCGTTTACTACTCGTGAAATACGATGACATCTGGTGCTCCATATAAATGAATATATATAGCTCAGCATTTATACAGATTGTGGTAGGCCCTATTTAGTTGTATTATTTTATTACATAGGAATATATTTTATATTGTTTTAGGTGAATAATGCATAGGGCTATTTTTTGTGCACATTAATTCTAGAAAATAAAATGTGGTTCCAGACACATTTTAATAAGAAGATTCTAGCACCGATAGGGTTACACAAGACATTCAACCTATGCTGTTTCAATGTTAGGCCAGCGTCGCCGTCGTTGGCCCATCATTGAGAAACTAACAGCTCCAACAATTTTCATCGTGTTTGTTGGGTACATAGCCAGCGGCTCCGGTTAGGCCTATCCTGGAGGTGTCGGTGACGAAATTTTGCTGCACTAGGGGAGGGGCTGTCCAATTAAATTATGATCAATATAATTATAAATAATAGTATAAATTGTATGAGAGGTAGGCCTAGTCGTTTGTATATTAAATACATGTAGCCCTACACGTGTGTTTGCATTTTATATTGTTTGTTAATTGAATGTTAGTCTATAAAAATATCATTCTGAAATATTATTTCACCTATTTATATATTTTGATAATATGATCTTCGGATAAGATTGTAATATAGTAGACCTCGATTAAAAAACGGAGAAATGAAATTTTGACTAGGCCTAATATAATTATAGGAATATGCAGGCTTATCGGTACAATTGGCCTGCTATTGTTATAATTAATCTACAAACACACAATATATAATACTGGTATTGTATGACAAAGTTATAATAAGTGCAAAAAACTTTGAACGGACTTCATATAGACTTTCGACTTCAGACTTTCAACTGCAAATTTTGGGCGTTAGATTCTGGACTTCGGTCTCAGACTTAGACAACATACAACTGACAGACTTCAGACTTTGTTTTCAGACACGGATTTTGGACTTCAGACTTTGGACATAATTCAGACAGTTTTCGGACATCAAACTTCAGATTTCGTCAGACTTCGTACATCAGACTACCGATTGTGAACGTTAGACATCAGTTTTTAGACTCCGTATTGTGAACTTCGGATATACTTCAGACGTCGGATTTAGCCTTCATTGTCAGACATCGTACAGACGTCAGACTTCGGACTCAAAGACTCGGTCAATTTATTTGTCACACAACAAAAACAAACATAAATATGTAACCAAATAAGCTCACAAAATGCACAATAAACTTTGAGCGAATACCTCTTTGGTATCTAAAATAACAATTTCATCAATGTCTTCATCAAATGGGTTAACCCACCTCCTCTTCGAATGCTGATATTAGTGCTTTGATGTCTGCATCAAATTCTGTGATAAGTCTTGCATTGAAGATTCATCATTTAAAAAGAAGATTGAAGATTCATCATTTGACTTAGGATTTCCACCATAAAATATTTTTAGTTGTTTGTTTTGTTGCTCAATTTTGTGGTCAAATCCAATCAGTGAAAATGGGTTTTGTGTTTTTGCGAAAGCAAAGAAGCCCTCAGCAAAGTGATTGTAGAGATCCGGGTGTTTTATCTGCAGATTTATTATATTCCGCACATAGACAGGAAACCATCGGGCATAATTGTAATGATCCAGAATGTAAGCCCAATCAGCAATTATCTTCAATCCGGATAGAGTGCACAAAACGCAACAATGATAGTTCCATGTCATAAACTTTAAGCCAGTACTTGAAATGCGGCAGTGTTTTTTTCTTTCTGGTTACTCTAGGCTTCAAATGATAGGATTTCATTGTTATTCTCTTGGTAATCTTTTGTGTATTTTAGGTATGCTTCCCTTCGCATTTGAGCATTGCTTCAGCTCAATCTGATGTTGTCACCTCCGCATTAATAAGCATTTCCATCCATCCACTGTCTCGTAGCTAATCACCCAGTAGTTTTTCCATAAGCATTTCTGAATGTAAAGGTCCCAGAAACACACACTGATTGTCCTCGTTAAACTCTGTAGCTGGATCCCAATGGATGGATTTAGCGATTGCATAAAGAGGCTGGTCTAGTGTGATAACTGAACTTTGTACACAATTCAAATAATCTTCTGCTGTTTTGGCATGACATGGCATGGTAGATCATATTGGGAGAACTGGCTTTCTGGTGAAAGATGGGAAGCATTGATGAGATACATGGTGGTCGGGTTAATGGTGGTAGATTAGAGGCACAGAAGGCTGCCCATCATACAGCATCATCATGGCTGAGAGAACTTCTTTGCATAAGCAGCTGTGCGTGGGCAATTCACTCTTTATATTTCTTTGACGTACGTTGTGCCTATAATTGCAGCTGAGATACAGGCTGTTTCAATGCGGACAGATGGTGTTGGGGTGTTGGTGGGTAGAACAGAGGAAAGTGGCCTACATAAACCAGTCACGGGTGGAGCAATGAACTTTTTAGTATTTACTGTCAGTTCATTTATATTTGTGTAAGACGCTGGCAGGTGATAAATGCTAGAAAGACCTCGAACGGCTTCTATTGTTTTGTACTCCTCTTATTTCCAGTGTCTTTCGAAGTTGGAAGTAGGGTGAGCACGCATCCCGTACCATGCAATGCATCTCTAGCATCCCTATTAGAAGGGTTTATGCCGATGTTGTCTGCGCTAACTATTGTTAGCAATCACTTTCTGAGGATAGGTCCACAGGTTACATCTCCCCCTCAAACATTTTAATACTAGAATTTGCCATTTGAGATATATTTTACTCGGGCCTACGATAGACATATTCCAAGTTTATGTAACTGGTTTAGAGTTTCCTCACAATGTTCTGTTGCGCCGTATATTTTGAGTGCTATATGTATTGCGAGAGGTGTCTCCCTATCGACCTTTTTGTCGAATATTAGTAGCTGGTTTGGATGGTGTCTTTTTTTATGGCATTGTTCATCAACAGCTGTGCTGGGAATTCGCCATCGAAGCTCTTTTATAAATCGAAGATTTTTTCACGTAAGTTAGTGGCGGTTTCAGCCATAATACATGCATCTTGATCAGAACTTCGGTGCACTTCACGTGCAGCTACCTTTCCAATAGCTGCCTCACATGCAATGTAGAGCTTCTTATCAGCGTTGTGACCTTTTATCCATGGTATTTGTGACAGTATGCGTTCTTGGAAACGAGGTGTATGTATTCTACCAGGAACTGCACCACCTAACTCTTTAAGTCTACTTGTGTATAGTTCTGCTAGTTCAATAATGTAAAATGAACCATCACAATCATCTTCAGCTACATTATGCTTCAGTTTCAGCGAGGGAAAAATACCTTCAAGCTCAAAGTGTGATTAGTATGTGTTTTACGAAGACTAGACTTATGCCGATTATAATATCTAGACATACATTCTTTATGATAAACTGTGTCATGTGGAAACAGATCACCATTTGCAAGCTCTCCAAGCATTTTAAAATCGTCCAAATTAGTGGCCATGTCTTCAGTTTAAGGTCAATCCCAGTAGAAGAAACATTATGGAGCACATCATGCATCATTAGACGAGTCAGCTTGTTAAGACAAGTTTTGTGGAAATTTACATTGTTTATCATCAATGTTTCTAGAAGATTTGCATCACTAGTGAGAGAATGTGAAATGTTCATTGGCATGTCACTGTTTGCAAATGCTAAAAGTGATTCTGAAAGAGATATGTAACTGGCGCCTTTATCCAAACGTTTGCTTTCACCTGGACACCTCATCTCCCCACCACCATCAGTTTAACAAAAACAGCACGAATGCTAGTCTACCCCTTCTAATGCCACGTTTGATTACTCACCTCAGTATTATAAAAATATTAGTAAACTTTAACAATGATAATCATAAAGATATCATCACCGGCATTTTTTTTAATTTTAGCTTTAAATAATACAATTTTGTCGTTTTTCTAAAAAACTTTTTTTCGGACGATGCTCAACATGAGCTCAATCGATCAGACAACCCCAAAAATATGACGACATGTGTGCCAAATTTGGTGATTTCTTCAAAAAATGAACATTACTTCTGAATATTGACTCTAAGACAGTGGACTATATGTATACATAGCAAAAACACCCAATAAACAATGTAATGTTAAACATTCAATGTATTTTTATCTAGACATTTAGGTTTCCAGTTTGAAGATTGTTTAACCCTTTAAGTTCAAATATCTTTGTCCCAATTTCGCATTACATGATATATCAACAAATATACAATAAATATACCATTGAAAAGAAAGAAAGGATGATAGTCCATCACAATGAGGGGTACTGGGATGATTGCAGTAGTACTTTTCGCCATAATCTTCGGGCAGATTGCCAGTGGCATTCCCTGGCTCCTCCGCTCAACAACGGAGCCAAGGCAGCACCCGCATCAGTGCAAGCGCTGGTGTAGGCCTTGGTAACCTTAAATAACCGGCAATAGAGTGTTTGACATTAGGTAACTCACAGAGGATGAATGAAGTTACCCTTCCTTTTGTTACTCTGGGAACTATCCGATCCAAGGATAGCGGAGCTGTGTGAAATGCCACAGAGTTTCAGCATTAAATTGCATAGCGAAACCCAAGTGTTCGGCCGTCTGTGCATCTCTGGGGGTAGATCCCCTAGACATGCCCAGAACCCCTTATCAGGCGAGCGAAGGAAAACGCTCTTAATAACCCACCATGCCCTATCACCCCCACCCTTAAATCATCATCTTATGATCTGTTCATCATTTATCTCATCGATTGACTACAATGTTTTTATCGTATTACAATGTAACTTAAAAGACCATTTGTGCCGAAAAGTGATGAAAAGCAATGATTTATTACTACTACCATTACAATGAGGATGTTCAAAGCTTTATAGGTCATTTAACCGTGGAGTATTATCCAAAATGAAACCTACCTTTACGCTTACAAAAAACTCTACTGATTACTCAGGCAATTCTCAGTGATTCTCATGAAATATTGGAAATGTATATTCTTGTCATTTGGCAAATATCCTGAAAATCTGGTAAAGGTATTGGGTAGTTTAGTAACACATTTAGTAAATTGCTAATTATGACGCCCCTCTATAAATCCATTATCTGACTTGAGTAGGCCTGAAATCAGCGAAATCAGCTAGGTTTTGTTTCGGACAATCTTCCACCGTCGAATGAACTTTAACAATTTGATATATAAGGGCCAGTATTTTCGTACAAGTTACGATATATCGTAGGCTTTGGATTGGTCGAGATGGCCATCTCTATCAATCCAAATCCTAGGATATATCGTATATCGCAACAATTCTCATGGTGAATGGAAAAGAGAAGAATACATCACAGTATTTCACCCTTTTATCTCTAGTTACGACTATTATATGTGTATTAGAGTGTTAAATGACACTTGTTGAGAATGAAATGAGTGTTTAAACATAAAGAGTTGCAAATGTTGGGTCTCAAATTAAACTAATGGGTATTTTTTGCCCACTTAATATAGTTTCGGGTCGCGGTACATCAAGACAGAACTTGAACTTAAACATGTTAAGTGGGTGAAGAATAGAATGAGATCGCTTGGCGGGTAAAGGGTTAACACCACAGTAAACTATAGTTTGTTTCACCCTCCCCCCACGCCCCTATGTAGAAGTGTTGTGAACTAGATTGCACTGTAAACATTGCGATGATGTGTTTTACATGGATGTAATTGTATCACCCGCTGAGATTACGGACCAAACATCTGGTGTGAACAACTCTAAATTGTTACATACCTAGCATCTGGGGCTTAAAATCTACTTTAATTGCCCGCAGTTTTTCTCGCCGTAGTTCACTCTCGCGCTAGGACGCCTGTTTATGTTCATAGTTACTCACCAGGTTGCGCTGAACTCCTGACTATCTCTGTAATCCGCGCGGTGCTTTCTGGGTATACCCATAGCTTGCACAGTTGAGTATAACAGTGATTAACCCTTTTAAAGCGAAGCATGACATTGTTACATAGTGTAGACAGCGATGTTAGGTACTTAAAGATAAAATAAAATAAAAAATAAAAAACTTTTAAAATCTTTCCCAAAAAATGTTTGAAGTTTTTTGTCTAATTTAAGACCAAACATAGCAAATCTTGATATGTTGATGATTTAAAAAAAAACATACATTTCGTTCCCAATAACGGAGTCGCGCTGAGCCGCTTAAGGGTTAAATCGCTGAAATATTTTTGCATAAACCGTGGAGACCGAAGGGATGTTTTAATTTAAGATCAGCATAAATGTCTTAGTTAGCTCTTCCCGCTTCATTTGAATACCAATGTTATGGGTCTACGGCCATTATAACTTTAATTCTTTCAGTGTGGGGATCGACTTTAGACATCAGAATCTGACGTCTAAAGTCGATCAGCGCGTGCGGGGATCGACTACGTCTAAAGTCGATCCCCGCGCTGATAGGGTTAATATAAAAAGCTGATATGCACTCCTAAGATCAGTCCTAAGATAATCTGCCGGCCTTGTCGTGTGACCGCTTTGTACTCTGATTACAGGTTTGTTTGTTGATGGTTTACCAGTCAGGGTTGACCTCTGGCCGGCAGGCTTGACCTCTCCGCAGCAGATAGAGATGACCTTGTCCTTTAGTCTGCAGGACACCCTGTAGAATGCCAATATATCTCCCGCTTTCATGTTTAGATTATGTTTGCTACCTGACTGACTGTTTTCGATACCCGACCGATTTTCGGATGAATACATTTTTTGCAGGACAAAAGACAAAGACTTGGGTTTTAACAAACTAAGCAATATAAAATATCCTCATCCATTTAATAAATTGCTATTTTTTATGAAAAAATAACAGGATAACGATCCCGCAAGCTCCGACACGACAGGCGTGCGGTGTAACCACTACACCAGGGACGCTGCCCTACTTTGACATCACTTCACATCTAAATGTAAATGATATGGTTTTTTTTCTGGGGGTCTAGGGGGCTTCGGGTAATAATAGCATGCAGTGTCTGGAAATAGAAACAGTACCCGAATGTTTATATAGGCTAGTTAAGACGATGTAACCTTAGCGGCCGTACAAGATAAAACCCGATTATGACGGCACGTATACAACTACACATGCCTGATAGAATCATGGACTTATGTGCTGCAGTGAAAAGTGCTGGAAGGGAGTTAATAGAGACTGAATGCTGGTGAAAGTAAATAAGATTGCTGTGTCACACCGCCCAAGACAAACCAACGCCGGGTTTATGTCTGATAATTCGTTTATATAAGGTAAATGCAGGGTGCTTAACTCAATTAATTTCCAGCTCATACAATTCCCATGTAGAGGTTAAATTTAAATGGAGGGGATGCGCAAGGCAAGCACCCCACTGTCTATGCCACTTTGTGATACAATCTTATATACTATGGGGACTATCCAACGCGACGAAAGCGGAGCAGTGCGAAAGGCCACGGTGTTTCAGCATTAAATTGCCCAGCGAAACCCAAGTCTCCAACCTTCTTTGCATGTCTGGGGATAAATCCCCTATGCATGCCCAAAACCTCTTATCGGACAAGTGAAGGAACACACTCTCAATAAGCCACTACGCCCTATCACCCTACCCTCACGTCATCATTTGTACACCATTCATTTCATCAACGGATTGCACTGTTTTTAAGCTATTGCAAAGTTACTCAAATTACCGCTCAGGCCGAACAATGACGTTAAGCGTTACTAGTACTATCATTTGTGGTACAATCAATTTAGAATAGAGATCATTATTTTACAACGAGTTATTCTGAATGACCCCTAATCGAAGAAGTTTCGGTTTGTAATATTAAATAAAATTTCGCAAAAATTATCATACAGTTCGCAACCAAGATACCGACAATTAAGTAGGCGCAAAATAGTCCTCAAAATTGTACTAAATTGGTAATAACTTTGTTTTATTTAATAAATGACAACTGATCGCGAAAAAATTGTCAAATATCACAAGTAATAGATTCAAATCCCATTGCTTCAAATAATTGCTTCAAATCGCATTGCAAAATAGATGAAGATCACAGGTCCTGATCTGAGAGTGTGTGTGAATGGATGTATGCCAGAGCCTGGATTATCCCATGGACGGCTCCAGGCAGATTCTGGTGTCTATACGACCTGATACCATATCACCAGAACATCAGGCCGGGGATAGTGCTAGCCTTAGAACATCAAGAGCCCACCAGGCATCAAACAACGCGGACGCTGGTCAGCAAAGGCTGCGTGATGCTGGCCAGATACTGGCGCCAGCTAATGATATTCAGCAAACACGAGGCCTTGTGCCAATGTTGTGTTTTTGTTGAACCACCGTCTTAGACGGTGGTCCAACAGTTACCCAACATTGTCTCAATGTCTCTTGTTTACTGGGTAGCTCTCATCTTTGCAAGATCAACCTTCAGCATTCATTGTCATTCCTATTGCTGGATCTACGTTGGTTAAGCGTCTACGACGCTGGCCCAACGTTGATCTAACATCGGGCTGACACTTCAGTGTGTGTGACGGCTGGAGTTTTCAAGCAAAGATGCGACGCAGAACGAACATTGTTTCAATGTTGGGCCAGTGTCGCAGACGGTCGTCCAACGTAAAAACAACTTGGCTTCAATGTTGCGTGGCTGCTGGTTTAGCAGTCAATTCAAATGTTGTTTCAATCCTGTCCAACATGTACGACGTTGACCCAACATTGATTCAAAAATGGTCTAATATCTCCGCGTATATTGCGGCTGGTCAGCAGTCTAGCATCCATTCTCTCAGCAGAATCAGTCCTGATAGTCCTGAAATCACACTATCAGTTGTGGTATTTCCTCTCTTAGTCATGCCAAGTAGCTCAGTCATACCAAGAAGGTTGGTCATACTCATAATCTGTCAGAAATGAGCCAGAATACCAGATATTAGACCCAAAATACACAACACATTCCTCAGTTTACCAGTTCTCTGCAGCAGCCCAGATGGAAACAAATCAATTCTATCCATGTTTCCCGGAAACATATGATTAAATAAAGCGTTTGTGTTGCAAACATAAACACTTTTATAAGTTCGTTGTGAACTGAATAAATACGGATATTTAGTCATTCGAGGGTTCTTTTCACCTCATTCAAAAACCACGTCAGATATTAATCTGTTTTCACAGAATGATATTGTTATTAGTCCGCTTGCTTGATCCAATTAAATAATATTGATCTATTAATCTGGTTCTTAAAGTGATTTATCGGAGCAAAAACCACTAGACTGAAGTCTGTCCACCGTAATGGTCGTGGTGACAGTTCAGAGAGTTACGACCACCAATGCAGCTGTTTTATTTTTTGTGGACTCCTATCACATCAGGAATTTAGCTCTCACTAAGAAGTTAACTTTTGAATTTTGTTTATTTTTGACAGACACGACCTATGTGCCTGGGCAATTCTTCCCATATATTTTCAAAGGGCTTTGAGCCATCAACGGCCGAAAACTTTCACATCTAGTTTTACAACAAGATTCCTTGCTATATCGTATGTACCGCATCTGCGTGGCAGCAAAGTAAAAAAAGGATGCTGTCACGGTTTAGTGGTTTTCAAAAAAGTAGCCGTCACTCATTTACTGCTTTTGTATAGGTTTTAGTGGCGAGAGTGGAGTGTTGTTATACTGATTGGTAACAAAGTTTGTACAAATGTAGCGACTACTTCACGATAGACTAGGCAAACTGGATGACTATTGTAGAAAAATCTTTGAAAATGTAACCAGAATATTGACGAATGTTTGTTAGAATCGACAATACTCGCTTGTCACATTTTAAACATTGCACTATTGAATACCATGCTGAGTGTGAAAACAATAGATGTCTATAAGGGATTTCTATATTCCTTAACATCTGATATTCTGCCCTGACAGCGGACACACTGTTTCTCATGTTAGAAGTAGCCTATTACTAAGGTTAGCTGCCTCAGAGCGCCTTGGGCCAATTAGGCTGGCAATTTGAGGGCTAGAAAATCTCACTCCTTTCTAGCTTATCAGTTAGTGAAGCGCTATGTGGCAGTGACCCAAGAGTAACCGGGTCTCTAGGGCACGAGAACACACTTATATCTCTGAATGAATGACGTCACAGACGGACAGTAACGTCATCTCACTCACCTGTCTGCCAAGCTCAGCATGGTCTCAATGCTCAGCTAAAGTTGGCCCATCGTCTACGACGCTGGCCCAACTTTAGCCCAGCATTGAGTACGCCTGGTGTTTGCTGGTTCTCCAACTACAGACATTGCTCCTGCACCTGGACAACGTATACACATTTTCTAGACCAGTGTTCTCAGAGCGACTGATCTAGATCTTTAGTTATGTGTTTGGTCGAGATGTCCATCTGAGTCAATCAATGCCAATCACAATCATTCCTAGTATCTAGGTCAGCCGCTTTACAGTTAACACATGCTTTGCAGTTACCAGGCTT
Source organism: Flabesymbios commensalis (assembly GCA_964017125.1). Taxonomy (NCBI): domain Eukaryota; kingdom Metazoa; phylum Annelida; class Polychaeta; order Terebellida; family Flabelligeridae; genus Flabesymbios; species Flabesymbios commensalis. The sequence goes on along the minus strand of OZ024918.1, from coordinate 45,243,733 downwards.
GGTCACTAAATGAGAGCCTCTGCTTAGCATCATATATATGCGAAATGTAATTCTCGCATCCCAGTAGCCTACAGATTAACCACGTTGTGAGCAAAAATGGTACTGTGTACAGATACTTCATTGATTTACAACTATTTTAATCAAATTGACAAAAAATTACTGGATACACGGCGTTCAGGATAGGTGTAGGACTTTATGTACACCGCAAACACTTTCAATGTTTCAATCACCACAGCTCTAGGTACTATAAAAACACCATGGTGAAATGCTAATTACGCCGATGCCTCTAAATGATCGGTTTCATTAACTGACCAAGCACCCATTAAAGTTATTCACGCAAAGCACTTGAATACAAAATGGCACATTAAGGCCATCAACATTACGATCTAACCCAATAAATGAATTTATCCCACCACATTGTCGTTACAATAAAATATTTGTGCTATTATATACCTAAATAACCATCAAACTTTTGTGGTGTCAGTTATTTCTCACTAACAAGATACATTGATCCGAGTATAGTTCATTGTTTAATTTTCACTCACTTGAAGTTGTGGATCGCGTCAGCGAGACACAACTTCAAGTGGGTGAAAATTCAAATGATCCGAGAGTGACCCAACAATAAACCAGCTCGGCCAGCATGTTGTCAGATGGATTCTGGGCCTTTTTAAGACGCACCTGAGGATGGAGAAGTAAAAGTGTATATGTAGAAGTAGGAGCAGAAAAAGTAGCACAATTGAACATTGATGCTCTTTGAAAACACCATATAGTAAGTACTCAATGTCTTCTTATACCACTAATTACTCTTATGTGAACAGATAATGGCATTCTCTAGTACAGAACACGTGTATTACCGTAGACGTCAGGTTACTTGTAGGATGCCCGCTGACTCACTCTTGATATTTGTATTGTCTGTAGGCCTGGCACGCCTGAAGGACTAGAGTCTCAGCTCAGCGTCTAAGAACCTTGATCTTCTTCAGTTTTTACGCGGACTGGAATCATTTTTACCACAGCTGGGGTATGTTTGGCGCACGCCATGAGTTAACGTAAACTCTGCTCATCTGCCTCTGTGATATGTTGTCTGTTTGACTTGCTGGTTGGCTGGATGTGTTGCTGGCTGGCTGGATGACCAGCTGTCTGGCTGGTTGCCTCTCTGGATAACAGATTGTCAGTCAGACCCCGGTTACTGGTTCTTATGCATGCTGCCTGTCAGTCAGCTGTGACACGTGCAAACAGCATCTCAGCAAACACGATACATTGAAACAATGATGTTTAATGTTGGGTCAGCGTCGCAGACGGTGGCCTAACATCAACCATCATTGTTTCAATGTATCTTGGGATGCTGTAACTCACCTGGTTCCACCATATGGGTTGTGCTTCCTACTGTTGATTTTTCTTGAGATTTCCGGTGGCGCTTGGTGAGATCGTTGACCACCTACCACCAGAAATATGTTACCCCATATACAAAATTTAACGACACATCAAAGTGGTGCGCTCATGGAAATAAGCCACTTTTCAAAACAAAACAAATGCTGTAGATTCGATTAAAATTAATTAAACAAGTTAATTTGCTTGTTTTGTATGTTGGTGAAATGTGACTACTATAAAGGTACTATAGCAACAGTTGAAGTGTCAGTAGAACGTTTGGTAAATGCTTTGGTAAACATTGTTGTAAAGGTCTCGCATCTTCTGAGATGAAATAACAGAATGTATCAACATTAACAATAGAATTATCCAAGTAATGGCAGCAGTTAAACAGCAACAACTATGAGAGAAGCAACAACGATATTTATGGAATATGCAATTACAGTATAACATAAACATAGAACGTCAACTACAGAGAAATGATCAACAAGACAGATTAACCACAACACAACAGAAATAAGAACGCCGCCAGTATACATTTAGCAGCAGCTACAACAAAACAATTGTATAAATAAGTGCAACAGAATAATCAACGACATAACAGATTATCCAGGCAACAACAGCAGTGGAAAAAACATAGTACAAACAACAGCGTTATCAACATGCCCATGATATGCAACCATCAGCAAAAATAAACAAAATATCCAAGTTACAACAGCAGCAGCAGCAACAACAATATCATCAAATTATACGAATTAGTACTTTTGTAATAGAAACTAAGCAATTATTTTCCTTTCTTTTGCAATTACATTGAAAAATTGTTGAAAAAACACACTATAACAATGTTACAAATCACCACTAGTCGTGAATGAAATTCCTTGAGAATTTTTTTACTGTTGTACATGTTGTATGTGTCTTTAAGTTTAGTCAATCACGTTACTAACGCCCGTACGTCGGGACTATTTCATTGCTCTGTACAATGTTAAACCTTCTCTTTGGAGAACGCGTTAATCTCATCTTCCTTAGGCTATACTTCACTCCAGTCCTTGGAGTTTGGAACACATAATACAACCACATACCCGCCTAAGATACTTAACATGCCTTAAGATGCTTAACATACACTAAAAAAAATGTGCGCTAGGATCAATTGCTCTGTTCATGATTTAAAAAAAAAATATATATATTAAAAAATTACAGAAATGCATGTGGATTCCTCATTATTAGCATCAAAGCGCTATGGATAATCTTCTACGTTTTAACTTCCTGTGGCCACCGCCCCTGAAAAGATGGTTAAGCCAAACCCCGCTGATATTGCACTCAGATCATTGGCTGTTAACAATGGAGAAGCGGTGTAAGGATCACACTTGGCTGTGGATGCCTAAACATCAGCTGGCCCGCGGGTTTACACATGCCGCCTCTAGCATATACACCCTTAACACTTGTCCTGCTGAATTGTTTGAATTGTATTTTTCGTCATTTGAAGCTGGAATTGCTAACGCAATTTCCAGCTTCAAATGACGAAAAATATTTTTATTTTTTGAAAATAGACATCTTAATTGAGTTATTAGACTAACTGAACATCTACCACCAACTATATTATCCATTTCAGTGACATATTATTTGGTTTAATATATGCTTAAAACCGTATATATCCGGGTCTAGCAGGACAAGGGTTAACACTTTACATACTACTCACCAATTATATGGACGTACTAAAACGGTAAGCATTAACAAATAGTTCGAGTTTTGCACTCAAATTCAATTTTCCATGATCTTAAAATCAATACAGAACGGCATCTCTACCGCCAAAGCTTATTTCAATATATGTTCATTCATATACGTCGTAGTTAGAGCTGATCGGAAACGACATTTGAATTACGATTGTGCAATAACAAATACCAATTTTGGCCACTGCATGGCCTGGGTAGCTCATTTAATAGCATTATTACATTGTGGAATAATTATGTGCAGTAAGTCAAAAGTATTTTTTGAGGTGTTTAGTAATTCCAATATTTCATGAAAATCATGAAAATGTCGTTATTTCAGCTTCAAATGAATAGAAACCTTCACAAACAAATTTAGTAATGAAAATTTTGTGGCATTCACTTGTAAGTTAAATAATTAATGTTTTTATGTATAAATCCTGTTATTTTTAATCAGCAAGGTTTAGTGGCAAATATTTGTGACCATTATTTTGCACTATAACCAAGTAAAGGATCGCGAAAGCGAGACACAACTTCTAGTGAGTAGAAGGTGGATCATCTGTTTCGGTAAGATTAACAAAAACTGAAATGTCGTCCTGGATTTTTTCAAGTATGTGAGTGGATAAAATCGGCCTCAGCGCCGACAAAGTGTAAATAGTCTCAGTGACCATCGAATTTCCATTAACCCTTTGACTTCCAGGCCGGGGTGCAAGCCAGGATCCAGATATACTGGTGTAGGAGTTCGATTTTTCGTCATTTGAAGCTGGAATTGCTAACGCAATTCCCAGCTTCAAATGACGAAAAATACATAAATGTAGTATATATTTGACGAAAATTTGTGTCATTTTATGGTTACGTTCATTGACGAATGACGACGGAAATTTCCGTCATGTATGGTAGTGAAAAGGTTAAAAAGGGGCTCCAAACCCAAATCAGAAACCCTGCACACACGCGAGTTGTTGGTACTTTAGACCCTAGAGCTTTGAGCTTTGAAATTTGAATTTTTTGTCTTTTGAAGTTGTGTCTCGCTACCGCGACACACAACTTCAAATGACTGAGAATTCATGTGATTTGTGGAATTTAAATCCAACATATATCAGTTTTTCAAGATTATGAGAGATATCTTACTTTTAACATATGGCTATGCAGATGCTATTAAAACCACAGAATGTGTACTGTAGTCGACATCAGTGCTCTAGGGTTTAATGCTAGGTCACTGTCTATGATGCTGGTCCAGCATTAAAGTAACATAGTTTGAATGTCTCGTGTTTTCTGGGAAGTTATATAGTCCATACTTTCATATCTATATTTCTCAATCTACATGTACATTGAAGACTGTATTATCTCTTCTGATCATATCTCTTATCTCTTCTGATCATTGTAACATTTACACCGCTAAGCACGACTAAGGAAAGCCCGTTTTTAGGTCTCAGCTAAATGTTGGCGGATACCTATGTCGTCAAACGGCGCGTCTGTCCGTCCGTCTGTCCACCGCTTTTAGCACTATGATTTGTTTCGCGTTATTGGAAAGCACATTAACACAGGTTATTCATGGCTAAAGCTTGATTGAGTTCACATTTTACCTTTCTGTGACCTTTATGGCCTTGATATTTTCCCGATCGGCATTTTTTTTCGTTAACGCAATACACAGAACAATCTTCTGCATGTGTATCGCTCCAAAATGTAAACCGTATATCTATCTCACCAATAGCTCAGTTGAGCTCGAAAATGGTCGCACATCGGGTGTATTAACTCTTAAACTGCGTCATTTTTTTCAGAATGTTCGGCGAAATATCCCTTGCTAATGGCGACCATCTTTAACCCTTGAAGCGCTGAATTAATTTGTAAAAGAACATCCCAACCAAATGTGTTTTTTTTTCAATTTAAAATCATCATAAATGTCTTACTTAGCTCTTTCTGATTCATTTGAATACCTATGGGTCTACGGCCATTAGAAATATGTTTACTCTTACAGTGCGTGGATCGACTTTAGTCTTCAGAATCTGACGTCTACAGACGTCAGATTCTGTCGACTAAAGTCGATCCCCGCACTGTAAGGGTCAATCAAAATACGACCTTGTCCTGCATAAACAATGCAATCACATAGCGTGGCAGTTAAAGGAATACTGATTATAATCCTAAGATATCTGAGATCATGATTCATAAAGGCAGTTAATAAAAGTGGTACTCCTCGTCAAATATATACAATTCAGGGGTATTCTATATTAGTTCCCATAGAAATAGGTGTTTTATTTTTTTGATACTGAATCCATCGCATGCCAGCATCGCTTAGAGATCTAACCTTTGATAAATGCCGTGTGCTACTTTTTCTCACACTTTGTTATTGCTGCATTTATCGACTCTGTGGTTTTATGCTAGACTTCCGTGCTAGTTTAACACATCTATGCCAAGATAAAAACTTGCAACACTCCATACTTTCTAAAAGATAAAATGTGTCCTAGTTTTTAACTTTACGGACAAAAATTGGCGAGTGGAAAAATAGACTCGTATCTGTAAAATTACGTCCCTCTCTTTCACCTTTCACACCAATTCGTATGTGACTGTGTTCATATCGAATAGATTTGGCCCAGTGATAAAACGGAAATATTGATCTCTAAATTAAAAATCTCATGTTGACATAGAGTTTATGCCACAATTTTCAACAACATTTTTTCTTTAAAAAAGTTATATATTTTACTTCATTCCGGTACACATGTGTGTGTACTAAGTTCAGTGTGTTAATGCCCTGGCATGAATTGTATTGGCTGAATAAACTTGTCTTGTCTTTTGTACAATGTAAGTTATCAATAATGTAAACCAGCTTTAACTCGGGACGTTATATGTGTAGTGCGACCCCTCCCGTCTTGTGTATGCAACATCTTGTAAGCCATGGCTGCCCATGTATGGTGCGGCCCCATCTCTCTGCAACATGCAGGTAAGCCTGGCTTTAGTGTAGCGACAAAATGACCGATAGAATCCCTCCTATAAATTTGTGTCTTCAGTCTATTTTTCAGCAAATCTTCGCTGTAACTTTTTAGCCAATCCGCGCTGCAACGTTTTGGTACATCAATTTTTCTGATGAATGTGTTGTTATACAGGAGAACGAGATCACTGAGACTGTTGTTGATGCCTTATCATGAATGTGATACCACATGATACAGTAGTAATCAGTAGTGCGCCAAACAATGCTCACCTCTTAAATGTTTGTTTAGTCCTCATGCACAACTTTTTCGTTTTTATATTCTCCCGATTTGCGTCGTGTTTAATTTTGTTATGTATTTCGTAATGATGTATGATATAAAACATGGTACTAATCATATGTTACTCGTCTACAGACAAATTCCACTTTTTATTTCTCATAACCCGTGTGTGTATGTTATCTGATATATTTTGCGTGAAAGAATTCAATACAAAAACAACTACCCATGAACTGAAATCACAGGGCGACCCCTTTTTCATTTGTTATATTCTGTCATAGGTATGTGTATGTGGTTCATAAGCGTGTTAGTAGAGCTTAAAGGGTTAAAAGAGACTCAAAGCCAAAAGGCAGTAACTGCTTACTTGTTAATTGAGCAGTTACTGCCTTCTGGCTTTGTAGAACATTATTTATAACGCCGCCCGAATGGCCTCATGTATGCTGTGTGAAGTTTGTGTTTATTTGTGAAATTTTGACTATATATCCGTAATATGAAACTTGCATTTCTTCATCTCTTTCAAAGCACCCGTGTCGCGTTTCTGTGCCAAATAATATAATAAAATAATATAAAACAATTCATCGAATACAAGTCTTTGGATAAGAACATAATCCATCACCAGAAGAACAGTCTGAACTTTGAATTGTTTATTATGACTGGGTATTTTATAAACTATGTTCACTTTCACACAATTAGATTGATAGGAAATACTTGGGAAAAGTTCAGAATTGTTGCAAGTTGTTTTGACTACGTATCTGAATTATGAGAACCACCTCATAAAACACTGATCTACTGTTGAGTAGACGCCGTGTGGGCTGTAGCTGTCATCAGTTCTCTCTCTGTGTTGTTTCGTTGTGTACTACATCTTGGGTTTGTGATTGGTCAAGAGAGCGCTCTCGACCAATAACAAGCCTCAGAGATGTAAGTCACGTTGGATGAGAATAACCGCCCTGATAAGATGAGGTGAAAGACCGTGAAACATCCCCGAATTGAACCCGGTTATCTCGATAGTGGCTGCGTACATTTCAGTAAACTTTCTGTCTATCTATTTTCAGGAACACACTCTTTCTCTTCTTCTACGAGAACAACTGCATGGGAAATAAATAACTGTAAAAAAGCGACACAAGTCTACTGGCTAGTAGTGGCTATCCGGGTGCATTCTCACAAATTAGTCCTGTGAACCGCGCACCTCTCGGGTTGATTTGTGTTGTTTTCCTCCGTTTAGATCAGCCCGCTCATTCCAGAGTTACAAAACGTCCCGGCTCAGACAAAGATAAAGGTTTGTAAAAACATGTAGGCCCCTATGCTATTCAGTGCCTAACCCTCATTAGGAGCAAGGCATTTGAACTTTTCGTTGTCATTGTTTCATGAATGGAAGTGAAATTACCCAAACTGTTAGCAAACATTCTCAGTTTACTAATGGCATAAAATAGCCTTGAACACCGTATTTTTTTAGATTGGGTGATTTTGCGATAGTGACGTTGATTTCGATATTAAATGGTGTGTTTCATTGTGTGACGAGTTCTGAATTTGGCAATGTGCAATGCTTGGAACTGTTCGAAGGTGTAGCCAGTCCCGAAATTAACGATGAATTGATGGATACATTTTATAAAATATACGCAATAGTATTAGATAGATAAACAGAAATGAAGCAGTGACCGTCCCGATTTGAAGCATATTTTCTCTCAAATTTATTTCGTTCATTATGACGCATGTATAATGGGTGCTTAAAATGTTGTTTCCCTGGTTTTAGTGTTACATATTATCTTGGTTGACCCCGCTGGCTCTTTCTTTCAGGTTGTGGCTTGAAGCTCATGAGTTACTGAGCTCGAATTCCAGCTGTGTCGGATGTTTGTCATCGGGGTTTGTGCATGCTTCAACCCGTTCAAAGGCCTGGAGTATGCAGTGCTTTCTATGGTGATGTGCACTATAAAGAACCCTTGAACTCATTTGATAAGAGTAGAGCATAGTCCCTTTTGCAGAAAGCGACGTAAAGCAATTTTCACTCATCTCACTCACATCTTATCTTGGATCTTCTAAGTAGCCTATATGTGCACAAAGGTGGCCTAAAGCCCGATTCATTTCATTTCATTTTTTGGATCTTCTAAGTCTAAGTGCTACACATCAAATATTTTCTGAGATAGTAGAGAATGTACACGACGCAAAAATGCACTAGATCACTCAGCTGCTTATCGACATGTTATGACAGGGTCGTCTGCTGGGAATTTTCTGAGTGGTATCATTTTGACAGGGGCGTTAGTCTGACGTCATCAATCACATGACCACTGCTGCGCAGGGGACAGCTTTAGAAGTGGCACATCACGATGCAGATCTAAAGTTAGGCCATGAGAAATGACGGGAAAATTTACCCGTACGAAACGTGGCATAGTCGCTGGTGTAACGCGTAGACGATGGTGCAACGTCATCCCAGCGTCACCTGACGCTGGGATGACGTTGCACCATCGTCTAAGCGTTTAGAGGACTTTGTATTAGCGCCGGTCTGTAGAACTAAAGACATATAGTCGGATTGACATTTACGTCGGCTTGAGAGAGAAGCTTCATGGATGATGTATGGCTCAGGGGACCTCTGAAGCTGGCCTTGCTAAACATGCTCCTGTTTCTAGTTAAGCGCGCCAGGTTTAGCCTGTACTATATTATTTCAACCCTTTTAGCTTGAGCACATTTCTATATTCTCAGACTTGGGAGAACATCTTTATGTTGTGGAGCCAATTTACCAGACATTCCTGAAGTTTCACACTCTTCAAATTAGTCGTAAGCCGCCCATCTCCCGTGTCAGACAATCAGTCACTTTGTGTTCTTAGTCAGTTTTTTTGTTAAGCTCGAGAATCAGGTGTCCTGTTTGTTCATTCTTCGCAAGGTATTAAAATTTTACGCGTTTATTGCATACAATTGCAAAGGCCGTGGTTTAGTTTTTTTTTAATTCAAGGGTATAGAATCATGTAAAAATTTAAATGTATCTATTGAGTGATAATTCATAGCTAATCTGAAATTGATATACGGCAATACATCTACTCAAAGGTAATTTTAGGGTGCATTCAGCCATAGTTAGCCGGTTTGTCCACCAAGATGACTGCCAGATGACTGACGAATAAACCGTTTATATTTTAATCGGTCATACATTCATAAATCTTTCATTCACAGAGGATAAGAAGCGACGTGAATCATTCATATAATGCAGAAGGGCTACTTACGTTTTTTTCAATATAGATAGTAAAATACCATGATAATGCTATGAAGAGCTTACTCCCACCTAGCAGGCCGTCTATATCCCACATAGCTCATCAAAGTCTGGGGGAGCTTCTGATTGATTCTTATCTTATATCTCAGTACCACTTCTACTTAAAATATGATATTCACGCTCAGCGGCATGCCCAGAATATTCCTTTCAACATTTATCCTACATTTTGTATATTTCTGGTTCCCGGGGTAAGTTCGATAATTTTAGCAACATCTCTAATAGAAGCCACACCCCCCCTCCCCCTCCCCCCAACACACACACTGTAGGATTTAATGTGGAACCATTCAAAACCCCATTTTTGAATGGTAAGAACTCAAATTGAAATATGGTGACTTTAGTGTCAGTGTCAGACTTTAGTGTCATCGCCATCGGGTGAGGTCATCTTGCGTGTTTAAGACCTCGCCAACACAAGACGATGAGGCGGTGTTCGTTTACTGTTGAGCCAGCGTCGTAGACGGTGGAACAACGTTAAAACCCTTCCAGTGCGGGGACCGTTTTTATACGTCAGAATCTGACGTCAAGACGGTCCCCGCACTGACATAATTAAAATATTTCTGATGACCGTAGACCCACAGCGAAACCCAAGTCTCCGGAAAACTCTCTCAATAACCCACCATGCCCTATCACCCCACCCTCACATCATCATGTGTACATCATTCATCTCATCAATTGACTGCAACATTTTAATCGTATTACAATGTCACCTAAAAGACCATTTGTGCCGAAAAGTGACGTAAAGCAATGATTTACTACTACTACTTCATCACATCAATTGACTACAACATTTTTGTCGTATTACAATGTCACCTAAAAGACCACTTGTGCCGAAAAGTGACGTAAATCAATGATTTCCCTGCAAACACGAGACATTGAATTAATGCTGGGCTGATGTTTATTTAGTTTACACAAAAATAATTCAGCGTTGTAAGAGTTAACCCTTTCAAGTCTGATTTTACCATTGTCATCTTCATCCACTACAAGCCGCGAATTGCCGTCGCAATTCCCGACTTGTAGTGGATGAAGATGATTTGATGTGGTTTAAAAATTAAAGAAAATTAGTAAATTAGTAAACCAGTTTCATGGGAATTTTCATTCTAAAATCCTTGATTGTAGGAAAAATAAGTTTTCAGGAATGTATAATGATGCTTTAATGCATCGTGAGGGCTTAAAGGGTTAAATCAATACATATTCAACGTCCCGTTTTAGCTGTGGGCGTGGTCGACGTTTACTGCGTGAAAACTCTTACTACCTGTGAGCGGTTGTTACCAAGCAAACACGGGGCATTCAACCAATGTAAACTGCTGTATAATTTGGGTTCCACCACCTGTTTGACGCCGACTTGCTGGATTTATTGCATGCTTATTTACTGCAAAATGAATCAAATCTATTTACAGTTATTTTGTATAGCGATGGATATCAGAACTTTTCATATGGGGTTTAAAAAGGGGGGGAGGGGGGTCGTTCACGTCTTCAACTAACTTTGTGTATTTACCGCACAAGTTTTTAGCCCGCCTTTTAATTTTAATTAAAAAAGGTGGGCTATTGCAATTGAAGTTCGGCGGCGTCGGCGTTAACATTTACTTGTGGGCGCGATAACTTGAAAAGTTTTTCATGTTTCCTTCCCAAATTTGTTTTGCATGTTACTAATGACCACTTCTCGGACAAGTTCAATAATGGCTGAAAAAAATTCAAAATGGCTGACTTATTGCGATTTTTCACCTTTTACGTCAATAATTTGACCATGTAGGCGTGATGACTTGAAAAGTTTTTCACGTATCCTTTTCAAATTTGTTATGCATGTTACTAATGACCAGTTCTCGGACAAGTACAATAATGGCCGAAAAAAAAAAAAAATGGCCGATTTATTGCGATTTTTCACATTTTACGTCAATAATTTGACCTTGTGGGCGCGATAACTTGAAAAGTTTTTCACATATCCTTTTCAAATTTGTTATGCATGTTACTAATGACCAGTTCTCGGACAAGTTCAATAATGGCCGAAAAAAAAAAAAATGGCCGATTTATTGCGATTTTTCACATTTTACGTCAATAATTTGACCTTGTGGGCGCGATAAGTTGAAAAGTTTTTCACATATCCTCTTCAAATTGGTTATGCATGTTACTAATAAGTAGTTCTTGGACAAGTTCAACACTGGCCGAAAAAAAAAAATGGCCGATTTATTGCGATTTTTCACATTTTACGTCAATAATTTGACCCTGTGGGCGCGATAACTTGAAAAGTTTTTCACATATTCTCTTCAAATTTGTTATGTATGTTACTAATAAGTAGTTCTTGGACAAGTTCAATTATGGCTGAAAAAAAATTCAAAATGGCCGATTTATTGCGATTTTTCTCATTTTACGTCAATAATTTGACCTTGTAGGCGCGATAACTTCAACATTTTCACAAGTATCCTCTTCAAGTTTGTTATGCATGTTACTAATAAGCAGTTCTTGGACAAGCTCAATAATGGCCGGTAAAAAAATCAAAATGGTCGACTTATTGCGATTTTTCACATTTATTTTACGTCCATAATTTGACCTTGTGGGCGTACATCATTCATCTCATCAATTGACTACAACGTTTTTATTGTAATACCCCCCTCCTCATATATCGACTTTGATCTTTATGACACCAATAGAAAACATTTTTGTCAGACGCATCTTATAGATCTGCTTGTAGTCTATGCAAGTATTATATAGTATATCATATTATACATGTATCTATCTTATTTAACATACCATTTATATCTTGGGTTGTTATTTACGTGATGACATTCGTCTTTACTTTCTTTATCATAATTCGACGGCGGGCTATTATCGAGTGTGCTCTTGTTAAATTTATTTTCTACAGGAAAGCTTAGTTTATATTAACAAGTATGTATGGGACAGTAAATTATCTGACTATTGGCTGACAATTTACAAATGGGATGTGCACATGAACACCCCAGAACACTATTATTCTTATCTAGTACATCAATTTCGAGTGAATGAACATTTCATTTGTGCAATTTAGCTTTCCACAGTTGATTTGAGATCATTCTCGAGATTTCTACTTTTTCTCACGATACGTGTCAGATTTGATGGCTTGGCATAACCACGTTGGAGAAGCATTGCAGCCAGAGTGGTGCCTGTAGGTGTACTCATCCATTACTGCCTGCTATCCCCATGGCTCATTCACGTGCCGCCTCAGGTCTAAATTTCTGTCCTCACAGATTCGCTCTCAGTGATATAGACCCTAATTTCCTGCCAGCCCACCTAACATTACACAGTGAACAAACGCTGTTTCAACATTGTATTAAGTTGGGTTGTATAATGTGAATTCTCAGCAGAGACGTGCGCATAACACAGTTCAAAACAGATTTCCTGTCAGTGCTGGTTATGTCAAAAATAGACAAGAAGCTAATCCCGCGTCTGTCAGACTGTGGAATAACAATCAGTACCTATCAGAGATGATTCTACCAGGACTCTCAAGAGTAGATAAAAAACCTTTACAATGATGCCATGGAACCCTTGGTTTAATATTTGTCACACCTTCAATTTCTTTCTTTGAGCTCGCATATGAGACCGTAACAAAACAATTCAAGTGAAATAATACATAACATTATGACTAATTTGTGAAGCTTTAAAAATATGTCAAAATTTAGAAAAAAGAAGCCTATAACAGTTTGTGCTTGAATGCAATACACAAGTCTCTTAACCCTTGTCCTGCTATGCCCGGATATATACGGGGTTAAGGATGTTTTAGATCAATAAAAATATCACTTAATTTTGATATAATTGTTTTTAATAGACGCTTTGTTGATCAAATAATTTAATTTTAGACATGTCTATTTTTCATAAATAGTAATATATTTCGTCATTTGAAGCTGGAAATTGCGTTAGCAATTCCAGCTTTAAATGACGAAAAATACAATTGAAACAATTCAGTAGGACAAGAGTTAACCGTGAGATGCAAAATCCAGTTTGACAAATTAATAACAGGGTCTCAACGTCCTCTTGAGTTGAATCACCTGCATTTAGCTCAGCAACAGTTTGCACGTATATCTCAATCATTCAGCATTAGTAGATTACAAAAAAAAAATATTTAAAGAATTCCCAATATTTAAATAAACATACTAAATATTTTTAAAAGCCTCGTGTATTGTCAGATTGATTTTGTCTGTACATATACATGTACAATCAAGAAAAATGATTAAAAAACAATTGAAGGATGATGCCAACATCTTCTATCTGACGACCTTTCAAACTAACACGAGTTTAGGGTGTAGTTTTCATGGGTGGATCAGGTTTGCTTATACCAGGTACTTCTCGTCCCTTTGTATAGAAATGAACATATCTGTAGATACATCCCTTTAATGGCAAGGAGAGAAGTTTTTTTTTTAAACTGGAGCATCATCTTGTAGGTTCTGTTTCCCGTCACTGGGCGATCGCGCTAATAGCGGAGACAGATGCAGACGAATAGTGATTGCAACTTTAGCAAAATATTGATTCATATGAACGATTAGAACTATAAGTTCATCCATGGTATATTTCTTGGTAGATTCTCTTTATTTCTTTTCTCTGGTTCGTTTAACACTTGTACGTGCTCACTCCTGGCATTTTATACATGACTCTCAAGGTTTGCACTATGTCCATCATTGGTCTGCCCCAAGCTGTTTGTCTTTGAATACCACCAGAGAGCTCAGTGGTCATGTGCCGCAAATCGTTGGCTAAACGCTGCCTAAGTAAATGTTTGCCATTGTATTCACTCACTCACTCACTCACTCACTCACTCACTCACTCACTCACTCACTCACTCACTCACTCACTCACTCACTCACTCACTCACTCACTCACTCACTCACTCCATTCTGTATTTATATAATAGAACCACTCACTCACTCACTCACTCACTCACTCACTCACTCACTCACTCACTCACTCACTCACTCACTCACTCACTCACTCACTCACTCACTCACTCACTCACTCACTCACTCACTCACTCACTCACTCACTCACTCACTCACTCACTCACGCACTCACTTACTCCATTCTGTATTTATATAATAGAACCACGGGGTTATTAGCCCATGGCAGGAGTTAGTTTACCAGTAGAGCATACAGGTACTTGTGACTGGTCCTACTCTCTGGGTCAGTGAAGTACTGACATTTAGAGAACAACACGAAGACAGTCAGTGATGGCGGCCGCTGTTTACACAGGTAACACAAGAAATTCACCCAATGTTGGTTCAATTACTGTGGACGTTGGCCCAACATCAGCTCCGAGTTGTTCTGAGGTGTGGTGCTGGCTGTTTATCCAGCCACAAGGTCATGCTAACAAGGCATCTCAACCCGCTCACCTTGTCATCCTACAAATATTTCTACAGTCCCAAGGACTGCAATACAAATACAAGCAGCAGTAACTGCTTACTTGAAAATTGCGTCATTACTGGTCTTTGGTATGTTGGCACTCTACTGGTACAAAATACTGGGTCAATGCTGATGAAACTCAACGTTTCTTTACTTATGTATTCATGCGTACCATGTTAACCCTATTATTCATTAGTTTGTCTCTATTTATTGTGTATGTTGCGACATAAATTAGTATATTACTGTGTCATTTTGAATGAGCCATTGGCCTAATGCAAAATAAATCTATCATTAATCCATAGTTTGCACAGATTATAACATATTTTAAGGTCACCTAATTGACCATTCGGTTTAGAATTGAGGTTGCACACTATTTTACCTACTTGAAAATCAACATTTGTTATTATTTCAGACAGAAACACATATTTTACCTCGGAGGTCATCTGCGCTTAAAAATGTATTGAAATAATAAACCTATTAAATCCAATCAGAATCCCGGCAACAGTGTGCATGAACTTAAAATGGCGGCAACAATGATAAATATCATCTTCATCAGCATCTCTACTGCATTTATTGGTCATCAACTTTTTATTGTGGAAGGTGGGTACGCGAATATAGCATTTATTTCAAAAGTAAGTTTAAGTTTCAATCCTACAAACCCCTAGACGATTTTCGTCAATATATTCTTTTGGAGTACTTTTTCTAAATAGGGGCCTATATTTAGAAAGATAATATCATATCTGGACATCCATGTGATTTAATGTTTCTGCGTCGAAAGTTAACTTATAACGCTTTGTCTTACTCTTAAATACTGCTTATTTATTCGGTTTGTAGAACTAAAACGTAAATGTAAAACTATCTATTAGACTCAGACTCGTTTATTTTTTTCTACATATTAATTCAATTAACAAAACTATTCTTTCTAAAAAGAAAAAGTAGAGAACGGGAGACTTCCCCCAAGACTGAATTGTCGCTTTAGATCTCAATATTTGGAACATTGATGAAAATAGTGTAGTTTGAACTCCAAGCAGGTCGTAAACTGGCTCTAGTCATTCCAGCGAGTGAATTTTACTGGATTGAACTTGTACGCACTCTTTGTTTTCACGGATCACCGCCATTATTCTTCGGCTGCGGCGTGATATCACTGTTTACTTTGATAAGTGTTGCTATTTTTTCGGCGGTAGTGTTACGCGGTGTGATGCGGTCAATGAGGTGAAAGAGTATTTGTTTGCTAGTATTCCGCCGCCTGCACTTTCTGCTTGCAACCCAGTGAACACAAAACATATGTATAACATTTGTACAACGTCGGCCCAACGTCTTCGACGTTGTTCCAACATTGCATAAATGTTATACAAATGCTTCTGGTCTGGTCCATTCAATGAAAAATACCTCACTGAAGTGCTTTTTTGCGAATCTATTCCAAGCAAAACTCCTCGGAAACTTGTAATTTTGCTAGTAGTTCGATATGCTCTGCCTTCAGAATTTACACTTTGCCACCCTTTGATTTGCGTTTGATCTTGTACAATAGCTCGTATGATATCAGCTCACACCTGCTTTGTAACTCAGGTTTTCTAAGAAATATTGTTGATGCCGATGCTGTTTTTTGTAGTCGTTGATCAGATATTTTCAAGGAATAAGAACCCTTTAAGCCCTCACGATGCATTAAAGCATCATTTTAAATCCGTGAAAACAGACTTCATTTTCCTACAACTTAGGGATTTAGAACGAAAATTTCCATGAAACTGTTTCACCAATAATTTTTAAACCACATCAAATCATCTTCATCCACTACAAGTCGAGAATTGCTGTAGTGGATGAAGTTCCGCAACTTCGAGCGGGTGAAAATTACTCATATTTGTTTAATTTTAGACCAAATATTTGCGAATTTTGATGTTTAAACACACTTTTATTTCAAAACAACAGTGAATTAATCGTAACAAAACGACTATAGTAAAAAACAAATATAGTCGTGCTTTAGCGGTTTAAGGGTTAAATGCGGTGTAAATGTGAAATATATCCACGCGTCGTTAGCAGGTAGAGGGTTAAATGGAAGCTGTAAGTAATTTTCACCAACTTGAAGTTGTGGATCGCGGTACGCGATCCACAACTTCAAGTGGGTGAAAATTAATGAGTAGCAAATGAAATTAAAACGTGGAACTTGAAATGTAACTAGATGGGTTTACAAACATTCGGGTGAAAACTTCAAGTGCTTGAGGGTGCTAAATGTGTTCATTTACAGGGTGAGGGAGTAGAATGGACTTGAGTTTATGTTACGTAGTGAGGTCGTCAGAGTGAGGCAGCTGCTCAAAGTCACCCAACACCTCGTCTTATAGCCGTTACGGCGTTCTTGTCTCCCGAATGGATATCACTTCTCTCTTGTTTGTTTTGACTGAAATCACAGTGTGCTGGCAATATAGACAATCGGTTAGAATTTCTTGTTGCTTCAGGCTGATAATTGTGAAATGCTTCCGTGCAACTAGTTATAACTGTATTTTTGGGAATCTTTTACTCGTTTAATTATTTAATATAAAAACATTGCGTTAGGTTTTGGTTTTTTGGTTGATATTATTTACTATTTGAAACATTGGGTAAGAACAAGACAAAATGACGTTTCTGTTTAGTATTCTGATCAACTTATTGTTCAATAACTTACTGATACAAAGCAACTGATGAAATTGTTACCAACTGAATTTCCCCAGTTTCCATATTGATCTGTATTGTAACTTCTTTTCCAAAAATACTTCAAAATACGGAGGATAGATTTCTGTTGATTTCGTTGACAAACCCACAGAGTCGTCAAAATGCTGAGTAATAACAAAAAATACTGAGCAAAATAGTTTAAAAAGTAGATTACTAAGAAATATTGTGTTTGGTTGATTGGTCGTTTAGTTGTTCGGTTGGTGGTTGGTTGGTTGTTTGGTTGGTTTGCCGTCCATTGGGGTGGGGGAAGGGATGAGGGTTTTCTTTAAACAGGCCTTACGTGTACTTCAGCAGCTGGTCTGGCGTAAGATGTCAGTTGAGGGCGGGTGGGTTCACTACATTCAGATTAACTACACAGCTAAACTCTACATCTGGACATCACAGCTAACGCGATGTTGGCTCTATATCGGACTTGCAATTTTCACCAACTGTCCAACATGGAACCGACATGTGCTTTATGTAATCCAGGATGCCAGGTGAAAATTACGTACTTCCTGAATCAAGAGAAGAAGAACATTCCTGGTCCAGTCACAGGAAACTGTACATTTATGTGTGTACACGTAATTAAACCGATAAGGGTGGGTGCGTGATTGAATGAATCAATGATGGAAGGAATGGCGGAAGGATGGAGGGGAGAAAGGGAGAAAAGAAAGGTTAAAGTGGAGGAAGATTGTTTGTTTGTTTGTTTGTTTGTTTGTTTGTTTGTTTGTTTGTTTGTTTGTTTGTTTGTTTGTTTGTTTGTTTGTTTGTTTGTTTGTTTGTTTGTTTGTTTGTTTGTTTGTTTGTTTGTTTGTTTGTTTGTTTGTTTTTTGTTTGGTTGGTCGGCTGGCTGGCTGGCTGGCTGGCTGGCTGGTTGGTTGGTTGGTTGGTTGGTTGGTTGGTTGGTTGGTTGGTTGGTTGGTTGGTTGGTTGGTTGGTTGATCGGTTGGTTGGTTGGTTGGTTGGTTGGTTGGTTGGTTGGTTGGTTGGTTGGTTGGTTGGTTGGTTGGTTGGTTGGTTGGTTGGTTGGTTGGTTGGTTGGTTTACTTTCTGGCTTGCGTGTTTTTTTATTGTTTTATTTTTTATGTGATGCTTTATCACTCGTCTGTGTTCTTGTTTACTTGAATATTTATAATGAGCCCCCCCCCCCCCCCCCCCCCTCCGACATCACATTCATGTAACTCCGTTGTGATAGCTGACAGTTATGAATGATAAAGCTCACATGTTGATGGATAGGGTCTGGCTGACTGGTAAACCTTCACTTGGTCATCTGTAGCCAGTATGAACTCCAACCTTTGATGATATTTACTACATGGGATGTCTCCTCACCAGACTCCACACATGGTACACACACCTCTACACTCACAGAACATCACGTTATCTTAAGAACCATTCAGTAGCTTATTGTGGTACGAATACAGAACATTTATGAAGGTTATATATTCATACCACAATAAAATTTAGAACATTCGTTAAATGTTCATCATATATCAATATCATATGTAGTAAGAACACTAAGTGATTCATCAACTGGAATTCTAAGATGCCCTGTATTCAGTAGCGCCCATTGCCGCTGTCGATATCAGAAGTACAATCGTTTTCGTCAATTTTTATATTTTTTCCGTGTTTACTAAAGCATTGTTTCTCATTATTGCAATTACATAAATATCTGCGCCGCATCGAATGATTTTAGCTCTTTCTAAGCTTTATTTCATGAACCCAAGAAACTTTTCGTTCCGTTCCCTTCCTGACATTTGTCGTACCGAAAGTATTGCCGTTTATTTAATAATACTGCTGATTATACTGTCATACAAAGCCTAACATCAGTACTCTCTGTTTGCTGTTGCACTGCAGTGTGTCAGACATCCTCTGAAAGCAGATTTTACTGTATTCTACGACCGTAACGTGAGCCTTGCTAAAACACTCCTACAACAAATGAACCGCATTTTTACAGTGCATCCATCATCGCTTACCTGGCTCCAGAGATTCCATCCTGTCAAAAATTGCAGCAAAACTACTTCTTTGGAACTAAAGATTCAAAGCTGCCAACGAGAATGAATAACTAATGTACTAATTTGTGAATAAGTGTGGCACTATTGATTCTTGGCCAAGAAGTGATTTTTATCCTACTTTGTTTCAATGTTGTGCCAACGTCTGAGATTGTCCCGGCATTGATCAGGCGTTGTTCAAGCTCTCGTATTTTTTGGAAGGACTTAGCTTCATATTAGAGAATGTATATTTTGCAAAGACCATACCAGAGAACCGTGGGGATAGTGGTTCATAAAAGAAAATAGATTTGAATAAAGCTGATATGTATTATATGTTATGCATTATCTGCTATCCCAGTAGACACAAAATATTTGTATAACATTTGTACAACGTCCAACATTGTATAAATGTTATACAAATGTTTTGTGTTCACTGGCTAGATGTCCTAGATCTGGGGTGCATATTACAAAAAATCCTAACTTTGTTCCTATTTCAACTTTCTCTTATTTCCATTACAAAAAGTTAGCTGATCCTAGCTTTTTTGTAATGGAAATAAGAGAAAGTTGAGATAGGATCAAAGTTAGGATTCTTTGTAATATGCACCCCTGTATATGTTTTCAAGCTTCCTTCAAGTCAAATTAAATACCAGTGAAATTAACCCTTTCACCACTGAAGCCTGTTTTTATGTGCTGAATGCCATAGCAGGCTTCAGTGGTGAAAGGGTTAAAGCACTTAGCACAACTATAGTCTGTTTTATTAGCCGTTTAAGTCAGGGGAAACGAAATGAGCGTTTAAACATTAGGTTTTGTAAATGTTTGGTCTCAAATTAAACAAATATGAGAATTTATCACCCATTTGAAATGCCTATTTTTCATGAATGAAAATATTATTGTTATTCAAAGCTTGAAATTAAGTATTACATTGCAGTTGTATGCATGTATGAATGATCAATACTAAATGACAATTTCAAAGATCAAGACTCAATTGTTTTCTGCATAATAATAAATCATCGATATGATATCGATGCTATGACCCCGCTAACTCATAGCGTGCTTGAAAAACAATCCATAAGCTGCGTCCACCGGCACCTGGTGACTTTTCGGTACAGAACACATGAAATATCTGGTTGTGCCAGTTGTTTGGAGAAGCCTCTAGAAAGAAGTCCATATGTGTTCGATTATCACGATTAGCGACGATGTAACCCCTTTAACCCTTTCAGCGCTGTAGACGTCAGATTCTGATGACGTATAAAAACGGTCCCCGCACTGAAAGAAATAAAATATTTATGGTGACAGATTGGTGGTACACCCATAAGACAGGTATTCAAATGAAGCGGAAAGGGCTAACCGTGACTTTTATGATGATTTTCAAATTGAAAAAACCTTCGGTCTCTATGGTTTTATCCCCCGCCCGTAGGGGAAGGGGGATTTTAGTCGCGTCAGGATTCTGTCCGGCGTCACGTTTTCTTGTTGGCGCAAAAACTCAAAAAACTACTGGTCATTTTTTTTTAAATTTCAACATGACATTCCTAGCAACATGGGGATGTGCAAGTGATTTTTTAAAGATGCTACCAAAATTCAAAATGGCCGCAGATGTCAACTCTAAAAAAATTGTGGTCGCAAAAACTTTAAAACTTAACGTCATTCCCCACAATATGGAGATGTGCAGGTGATTTTTTTAAGTTTTTGCTAAAATTCAAAATGGCCGCCAGGGATCAACTTCAATTTTTTTGTAAGCGAAAAAACTCAAAAATTGAAGTTTGAAATAATTCACATTTTACAATCACATTACCCACCATCTGGAAATGTGAAGGTGAATTTACTGAAATTTAAAATGACCACCACAAGTCGACTTTTAAAAAAAATTGTGACCACAAAAATTCTAACCTAATTTATGGCGGGGAATGATATAAGACTTCAGGCCTCTTGTTACAAAAATATTTCAGCGCTGTAAAAATTAATTGCCTAATATTGTTGTATATTACTGTGTTTTAGTGGCAGAGAGCTTATCGTATACGGCAAGCTATCCTATCACAGCTAGACGGTGCCACAGTGCTATACGGGTGTACAGTGTGGACGACCAAGCAGATCTACATCTGGTGCAGACATAACGGGTTTACTCCACTTGACAAAGGTCAGTTGTAGCAGTGTGTACCCTCCCAGCACTCACCTATTGCCTAGCATTTTTATTCAACTTGACGCAATAAATATCAAAACTTAAGATTTGATGACGTAATTGCCCTACTCAAAGACGGAAGTATGTGTTCTACAATCGATGATGGACATTCCGAAACTGAATCATGCAAATATTTCAATTTGTGCGTCTTTTTTTCATAGATATAATTATTTTTCGCCCTAAATTTTTCAAATTGCTTCATGTTAGCAATTCCACTCAAAATGAATGGAATAGATTACCTGATAATGCAACCCTTTAAACGCTAAGTTATATAATTTATTTTTTCAACCACTTGAAGTTGTGTCTCGCTACCGCGACCCACAACTTCAAGTGGTTGAAAATTACTCATATTTGTTTAATTTGAGTCCAAAAATTTGTAAAGATTGGTGTTTTAACACTACTAATATATAATAAAAACGACTATTATTGTGCAAAGCGCTTAAGGGTTAACAGGACGAGGGTAAATCATTGCAGCAGAAATCAAAATGTTCTCGCTGACTAATCCGAGTTTTTCTCGGATTTTTTTTAACTTGACAAGACCCCTAAATAAAATACCACTACAATTTTGTGGTTTTGTGGTAGATCCGCAGTTAATCAAATAATTCGATTTGGGAGATTTCTATTTTTCATCAATAATAATATTTTTCATACGTTTGAAGCTGGAAGTTGCGTTAGCAATTGCAGCTTCAAATGAATGAAAAATACTCACAAACAACTCAGCAGCACGAGGGTAAAAGATACATTTTAGCAATATAATTGAGACAGACATTGAAACACATTTGATAATAGAATACTTTTTATTCGGTTAATAAACATTGAATCTGTAAATTGATTATTAGGCGGGTAAATAATCATGTAGAATAATATAATGTATTTATTCAAGTATTTTAAATAAAAGTGTGAATCATTGAGTTGTGCGACATGCCATCCTGTGACAGTGAATACAATTACCTGAACTTCTGCATTCAGAGAATAATAATAGAAAAATCATTTTTCTCTTTCCTTATTTTACTTTTCAATATTTAAGGCTATGAGAAGTATACAAGTACAACATAATATGGCATTCGATAAAACTAAATTGTATTCATATAATCAGCTGTAGTCACAAATACATTGTTTACCTTTTATATACACGATTTTACCAAAACACCAACGCCAAGCCGAAAATTCGCAATGATGAAATAATATGTTTGCGTTCGCGTTGGTGTTTTTATGCTTTATTCGGATTAAAACACATATTATTGTGTTTATGAACAGCATGTTTTGATTTCAAAAATTAGCACTATTTCTTTTTAAAAAATTGTAGTGAATTGCGCTCAAATAGTTTAGATTAACCTATAACTTCTGTAAATCAACCCCCAATGAAGATTGGCATGTTTTTGTAAATGTATTTATAATAGTACTTCTTCGAAGATCTGAAGAGTTTGAAGCCATTAATCAATAACGATTAAGATTGTCAAAAAGTCCAAGATTGTCTCGCATAATAGCTACACGCATTGATTCATCACTTTCGATCAACCAAGCGATAAATGCTACGAAGATAATCTCAATAATACAAGGTTAAATTGCTAGATGATTAAAATAATTATTCAGTCATGAGCATTTCATATGCGTAATAGTATTGTTGGCACAAAAGATCGGGACGTTACAATTGCATGAGATGCTATTAAGATGATTATATAGTGAAAATAAGTGACCATTTAACTCAATTATTACCCTATTTAAATTTATCAGTGACGTCATCTTTCCAACAACTGAAATGTAATTATTGTTTATGTCAAATATTTTGTCTTGATGTCCAATATCACAATATCTGAGATCTTAATTAAAAGTTTTGATGTTAAATTATATAATTCGTCTCTAATGGGTATAAATATCATTCAATCACGAGACATCGACACAATGGTGTTATAGAGGTGGGCCGGCGGCGTATACAGCTGACCAATATTGAAGCAACACTGGGTCAATGTCTCACTCTTGCTTGATCGTCCTGAAGTCCAAAAAGACATTGTAGTATTATAGATATAAAATCATACATATATATCATAGATATAACCTTTGGGAGTTAGTAATAATGGGTATGTATCACACATTGGACATGGGCATTGTTTGACATTACTGGTCATCCTGCCGCTAAAATCCCTGATCGCCTTCATTAGCAGTCGTAGCTGAGTGAAAAACAACAATATAGCAAGAACGCTAGATTAACAGTAAACTCCAATAGCTTGCAGGCGATAGCTTCTAAAAGCAATAGCTTCTAATCTCGGACTAGTTGTATTTGTGATATAACTAGATAGATTATGTCAGTCGATCACAGCAATTTACATAGAAAATAGTAAATGTTGATAACATGTGGGACTTTCTGCGAGCAATATTTTACATTATATATCAGTCATATAATATCGTCACCTTGGTCTTAACCCTTTAAAGACTAATTTACCATTGTCATCTTCATCCAGTACAAGCTGCGAATTGCTGTCGCAATTCTCGACTTGTAGTGGATGAAGATGATTTGAAGTGGGTGAGAAATGGAAGATAATTACCATGTATTAGTAAACCAGTTTCATGGGAATTTTCATTCAAAAACCCTTAGTTGTAGGAAAATTAAATCTGTTTTCAGGGATGTAAATGATGCTTTAATGCATCGTGAGGGCCTAAAGGGTTAAATAGCCACTTGACTTAGTGAAGTAGCAGATACTAGCGTTCAACATGTTTAACCCTTATGCTGCCAGAACGGTATTTATGCGTATTCAAGGAAATTTCAGACCAAATAAATTCAACTTTAGTTGCTAAAAAATTTTATGGTAGATGCTTAGTTAATCTAAAAATTACATTTTAAAAACGTACATTTTTGCATAAATATAATTATTTTTCGTCCTTTGAAGATAGAAATTGCTTTAGCAATTCCATCTCCAAATGTACGAAAAATAAATTTAAACAATTCGGCAGCATTAAAGGGTTAACACCGAGTTGACGATATTATATATGTTCACTGTCTGCTGCTGAGCTTCATGTTTCCTATGGGTAATAGTGTAAATATAATACCCCATAAACTAGTGGAATCATTTATATTTCAATTGTGTAAAGTGTAAATATACAAGACCACTAATTCGTCCCCTTGGATATGAAAGGGTGTATCTGTCACTTCCTAATGCGGCAGATACACCTTTTCATATCCAAGGGGACGAATTAAGGCAGTGTTTTTGTAATGTATATTTACACAGTAGTTTCTATATGTGCTTGTTCTTTCTTGGCTGGATTGTCAGTGACTAGAGTATCGTAAGCTTCATTGAAGAAGTTGCCAAGGATGGCTTCTGGTGGGTCGGTAGGTGGTGTATCCTGGGGAAGACTAGTCCTTGGGGAGAAACTGTATGTTCTGATTTTAGCTCCGTCTGCCACTATAAGGTCATTGTTACTGTTCACAGCCAGGGCTTGGGGTGTTTGCACCATGTCATGAACAGTGAGGAGGAAACACTGAAACTGTCCATTATGATCAATAGAGGACACCCGCTGATTATTATAATCAGCTACGAAAATGTTCTGCTGGTTGTCAACGGCAACACCAAGGGGTGTACCAAACTCGTCCAATCCCCGACCCTTTTGCCCAAATTGAAAGAGAAGCTTTCCCATACCATCAAATCCTAGAATACAACACCTCTCAAAGTCTGACACGATGATGTCATCGTTCCGGTTCACAGTCACATATTCTGGACATTGGAACAACTTTAAATCAGGGTTTAACCTCTGATCTGCCAATGAGTAAAGTAGGTCACCGTGTTCTGAGTGAAGATACACATTACGATTCTTTACATCAGTCACGATAATGCTTCCCAGACTGTTACATGCAATGCCCCATGGTCGTTCAAGATGTGGACCAAAACCGAAATCAAACTGCCCATCCATCTTGAAGACTTTGACACATTTAGCACCTTTATCAGTGATGGCCAGACTGCCAGATTTTGTCATAGCTATATCCCAAGGATCCACTAAGCTATGCTCCTCATCTGGAAATATCTCAGATGTAAGATGACCTTCCTTGTCAAAAACCTTCACCTTCTTGTTAATGTCATCTACTATGGCTATAGAATCATCAGACAGTATTGTAATGCCGGTGGGCTGACAGCCTTTCGTGTCTCTATCTGTGCGTGCAGCGAATGTGTTCACTAGGTGAGGTCTTATTGGATGTTTATGTTGCTTCTCTTCCCATAGCGTTCTCTGTTGGATAATACGACTGGTGGGTTTCGGCGGTCGTGTGGGAGTATTCCGTTGTACTACTTGTCCAAACACAGGCATCACTGTCAATAAATCCAGCTTACGTGGAAAAAACTCTAGCTCCATGGTTTCATCCATACGTGGTGCTTGAGTCTGTTTGAGTGTCATCATTTTGTCACTGAATGCTGATGACATTGATATGACATCAGTTCCATTACCATGTTGTGCTAGCTGGTTGGTAAATTGTAATGTGTGCTCAATGTGTTGTAGCATATTTTGTGCAAACACCTGGTGGGTTTCTTTGGTCTGCAGCTCTTCCTGATAACGATCCTGAATTTGCTTAACAAGCTCTTTGTAGCATTCATCTATGGTGTTGTACAATCGTTCTTTCTGAGCCTGTACGTTTATAAGCAAGTTGTCTCTGTCATTTTTACATTGCTGTTGGTATGCAGCAAAAGTGTCCAGAGACTCCTGAAAACCAGAACGTTTAGTGCGGAGGGCTTTTGATCTTGATGCGAGCAGATCTTTCTGTCTGTCCGCTACTGTATTAATATCACCACGTGCATGTGTAGAGTGTGACGTAGAGGAACAGTCGCTGCATATAAACTGTGAACACGCTGCACAATATATTGTCACTGGTTTTTTTGGGTGGGCTATACAGGTCGTGGTGAATTCTTTTTCAGGTGACTTTTTCTGTCTACTAGATCTCATCCCTCTCAAATCCATGACCTTATGGCGTTTAGTGATTTTTAACCAGTTATGTGCATTTCGGCAAGCACTACATAGAAACTGATCGCAGTCATAACACTTAAAATTGGCTGAAGTGCTCTCACAGTTATCACATCGGTGACGGTCAGGACTGTGCCGTGCTACAATGTGCTGTAGTCTCCCGACTAGTGGACACGTCTGAAGTAATGAAGCATCTGGACTAGAGATGGTGAATAGGTCTTTACAAACAGGGCATGCACACTTGACATCATTACTGGTGATGACAAAGTCAGATCCTGGTGGATTTGTGGGTATAGGAGGTGGTGATTCTAGCGGGACATCGTCCAGCTCGTTATGATGTAACGCTGTGCTACCCATAGTAGGGTCGTCACTGTAAGCATTACTTACTGTATGCTCTTCAGGTACGGAAGCAATTGCAGATTTCTCTTTCTTGTCCTTTTCTTTTTTATCCTTCTCTTTCTTGTCTTTCTCTTTCTTATCTGTCTTTTTCTGGTTGATAGACAGACCTACAGGTTTCGGTGGCAGCGGTGGTTTCTTGTCTTGTTTAGTAGTGGCCTCGTATCTTTCCGTAACCTCTTCTATCTCCTGGTATGTGGAGCTAAGCCGGTTCTTACGAGCAAGTATCTTTTCATTTTGAAAATTTTGATCTACAGAGGAGGATGGTTTCATATATACATGATCATCTGGGTCTTGTATGGGAATCGGCGTGTCTAACTCCACGTTACTGGCAACATTAACTGAATTAGACAATGTCATGTCAACGCTAGTTTTAGGCACTACATGATTAATGGAATCGTCATCTTTTCTCATATCTGTACTTTTCGTGCTATCTACATTTTTATCTTTCTTTTTCTTCTTCTTTCCTTTTCTTTTCTTAGTGTCAGTTTTAGTATGCTCAGTTGTATCCTGAATCACCTTTTCTTGACATTCTTCCTTTGGCTTGGCTTTTGATTTTGGGACTAGACGAGGAGGATTAATCTTTCCACTCATGTCCATATATGGTTTGTTTTCAGATTCTTCTTGACTTTTTTGACGGGCTGGTTTTCTATCAGAAGAAGCCTCTCTTCTCTCCTCATTGCTTTCTGGGATTAAATCTCTCGGCCTAGGAAGTGCTCCCACACTTCTACTCCTTCTTGTCTTCTTTGTGGCTTCGCGCCGCTCACGAAAGGCATCAAAAATTTTTGATCTAAAGAAGCGAGAACTCCTGCTGCGATTGAAAATATTTGCTGTGACATTTTTACCAAATACTTCCAAGGCATCATCTTCTAGCAGGAGCTCAGAGCTGTGGCTGCGAGACAAATCTTTTCTGGCTGTCTCGCCAATGTTCACTTTTTGTGTTTTGTCTTTTTCCTCCGGCTCTCTCACAGTATTGTCAGGAGAATCCGGAAACATGGGGCTTGGCAGGACATAAACATTTGAATCACTAACACTGGAGAGACGTACATTTGCTACCTCATACCCAGCACTCTCAAAGGGAGCGAGATCAGTCATCGCTCGGCCCCTGGCATTTGATTCATCATTTAATGCTGAATCTACAGGGACTTCTGGCAGAGGTCTTTGTGGTGACATTGTTTTACCTTCCCTCTCCATACTCCTCGCCTTCCTGACATCAGTATGCTTTGCTTTCTCTCTGGTGAACCCCGTGTTTTCCTCTTGCTGTAATGACCTCATATCTGACCTCATATCTATTGTTTCATACTTCTCAGCCGTGGACACTGGTCTCTGCTGATCTTTATTTCTGCCCCGTGGAGGAGGCTTCATCTCCTCGTGTTGTTTTTTCCGTGGAGACACAGGTTGTGATCTGTGCACGGGACGTGATACATTACCATGTCCTGTACGCTGATCAGGATCCTCACGCAATGGCAACGATGGAACAGGCGCAGCTGATTTCTTCTTTGAATTTTTTCTCTTGACCTTGGTGCCTTGAGGTGTTTCACTGCTCAGTGACTGTGTGGCCTCTGGAGAGGTCAGTCCTAGAGATGTTTGGATGTGAGACTGCAGACAATGCTGACAGAACACGTGTAGACATGGTAACATGCGGGGCTGACGCAGATCCCGTGAACATAGCTGACATAATAACAGCTTCTCCTCGATCTCCACCGGTAATGTGGACGCCATCTGTCAACATACAAAAAACAGAACTATTAGAAAACTATCATAAGTACCTAGAAAACACGATACAATGTTAACCATGTTAACGGTGGCTCAACAGTTAACTAACATTGGTTCATGTATCGTGTTTGTTGGGTATTCATATTGTCACCTTGGTATTAGAAGGTCGTATCTGCCACTTTACAAAGTGGTAGATACGACCCTCTAATACCAAGGTGACAATATATCCAGCAAAGAACAGACTGCGATGAGCCTGTTTTTTGGTTTAACATTAGTGTTCAAAAGAGTTCAACTAATTATAGTTTCAACCCATTGTGTGTGCATTTTAATATATAATGTCATTTTGGGTGTTCTATGATGATTATCTTGGAGGAATTCGCAAAAAGTAGAGCATCTTATCATTGTGATCTTTGCCATCTGACTGTCGTTATATTTTACCTTGGCATTGAAAGGGTGCATCCCCCACTTAGTAAAGGTGGAAATACACCATTTCAATTCAAATGTGACGATTTATTGATGTAAAATATGTGAGTTTGAATTAGTTTGTATTGACTGTGGATCTACAGCACTTAGTTATGTTGTCAGTGACCCTGTATTACTCAGTCATTCCCCGTAATAGCTCTGTCCCCATTAGCAGCATTTCCTCCGGCTATAGTTGGGTCATTTCGCCATAACCCACCTCATTATTGCCACTCGTGATGCGGACCAACAAAATGTGCTGTTACTCTAAACTAACTGTACGTTCCAGGATTTCTATGTACTCAGTTATTACAATGACAATTTCACTCGCATTAAGTCGCAATTAATGACATGCATGTCAGTAAAGGAGTTTTTGCTCAGATAATAAATGTTTTTATTCTTCTGGTATGCGCTTACTTCTAAATAATTATTTGCCGAATCATATTAAGGGAAACTTATCCATATTATTATACAAACTAACGTCATGAAGCATGTTAAGGGAATTTAGTGTGAACAATCATTAAACTAGTCAACACATTATAAATTAGTTTTACTTGTCTGTCGGGCTCTAACAAACTCCAAGCTAAAAACGATTAGGTCGCACCACTCATTAGTTGGACCGAGGAGGTCGTTGTATAACAATATGTAATATTAGACAGGGGTGGGTGGGATCAGCTCTCTATTTTACTGAGTACATAAGTCCACCCTTTATTCCACTCCATGTCAACCTGACAGGTAAAACCTAGTGAAATGTTTGTTCATTTTCTGAAGTGATTAACCATTCCAGTACGGGGACCGACTTTTGACAAAATGTAGGCCTACTGAAATTAAATGGTTAAATTTATTAGAAAAAAATCCTTTTCTTATATTTGTGGATCTACTTTGTGTTTGTAACTATGTAACTAATTAATAATAATGATAATAATAATGTGATTTCTTGTATAGCGCACATACATTACAATGCTCTGTGCGCTTCACACACATTACGCCAGGTCATTGAACCTGTTCATCCAAATTATACCATTTCAACTCCCTGTGGAACGTACAGCACTGCAGCCGTTTTGGCGCTAGGAACGTATCGTACACCTTGTCATCTCTGTCTACACCTGAGTGACGTGTAGCACATGATAGTTAAGTGCCTTTTCCAAGGGACACAATGGGGAAACCATGGTGTCCTAATGTTGAGAGGGGAGAAACATGATACATATTTTTCAAACCTGCACAAAGCGGAGATTGAACCCACACGGCAAACATCAGCTATTTCAAAGCGCCACGCTCTAATCATGCTAATCATACGTGTTATATAGGTAAAATATAATTGTCGTACATCATAAAAAATATATTCAAAGCAGAAAGAGCTAAATAAACCTCTCCGTACAGGGGCGGATCCAGAGGGGGTCACGTGACGTCACGTGACCCCCCCCCATAATTTTTAAATGCCCCTTTCGAAATCTAGAAAATATAATTTTCTGTATATATTAATTAGATTAAAGGAATGCAAGTTATTTTCCCATTTGTTATTCATTAGATACCGAGAAATGGTGTATTTAGTAGCAAAAAATTCCTCGCGCTGGAATCTGACGTCTATTGTCAAATTCTGACGTCTAAGGTCGGTTGAAAGA
Source organism: Flabesymbios commensalis (assembly GCA_964017125.1). NCBI lineage: Eukaryota > Metazoa > Annelida > Polychaeta > Terebellida > Flabelligeridae > Flabesymbios > Flabesymbios commensalis. The sequence goes on along the minus strand of OZ024918.1, from coordinate 45,212,880 downwards.
GTAAAATATGTATAATGACCGTAGACACATAACATAACCTAGGTATTCATATGAAGCGGAAAAAGCTAACTAATACACTTGTGATGACTTCTAATTAAAAATACCCTTTGGTCTCCTTGGTTTATACAGACATATTTCAGGGTTCTAAGGGTTTGATAATACCTTTTGATTATTGTTTCTATACATGCATATCAGCTGATGTGATATATCCCTGGTGAGACTGATATGGCTGGGTCATGACTGGTCAGGACTAATCTCACTGACACTCCCCTCATAACTACATGGATATGTCTGTCAGCCGAATCCCGTACCGGGTCACCACTGTCACCTGTCAAATAAAAAAACAACTAGTGTCATATATCAATATCTGTAAATAATTCAAACTCGAACTTAATTGTAAGCATCCGTGTAAAGTATTTCCATCCATTTAAACCTGAAATTACTAACGCAATTTCCAGCTTTAATTTAATGACAGATATTTTTTCATTTTACATGTTCAAAACAATTTTATATTACTCAAAATGAATTGCACTGCATGATTTTCTGCGATTTACAAGTAGTTAATGTATATACTAGTAGTTTAGATCTTTTGGAAGGGCTATTGACGGGGCATAAACCTCGTATCAGCGATTGCTTCGTCTTAACCTTTTAACTACTCCGGTATTTCTTCACGTTCTACATTTCTGCCGCAATTCCCACCTTAAATTGGTTGATTATTGTATGTGAATAGAAACCTCATTAGCATGAAGGCCTCAATTTGATGGAGTCTATCATTTCTAATTTTTTTCATTGTAAAAGGGTCATGGGTACTTAAAGGGTTAAAGTATATTAAATCTGGACCAACAAGAACACAAACGTCAGTATTCAAGTATTGCACAGCTATACTGTTGAAGTCCGACTTTTGGGGTTGTCCCAAATATATAATTTATGCATAGCAGAGTTTCAACGTGTCAGCCCCAGCCAATGTTATCTAGAGAGTATTACTAGGTTTTGCCTTATCACCTTTTTACCGGTCAATGTGATAATCCACCCCCTGGGGGTTTATTCTGTTTTTTCACACCTGTCTTCCAGCCTAACCAGGCCACGTTGTGTCGCGGACCAGCCGCAAAGTTCCAGGCCGCATTATTAATCACATTCTATCCAGTACTACCGTCATATCTCCTAAATAAACTCAGTCCTCGAGGTCCAATACTTATGCGTCAAAATCCACTATGTAATATTTGTCAATTTGAAGATGTTTTGAATAGACAGATAATTATACAAAAGTCGTCCCGATAATCCCGTTTTTGGCCGTTATATTATTGGCGGTTATGCATTTAGACGTTATTGCTGTAGATGACAGTATTAAGTGTGTCAGTATAGACTGTGTGACACCGCCGCTACACTGAAGGCCTAATGGGGGTAGCGATGGTGTGACGACACATGACATATTTACAATATTTGGAGAAGTTTGTCTCAATTTATGTATTTTTATTCATTTGAAGCTGGAAATTGCGTCAGTAATTCCATCTTCAAATTAATAAAAATAGTAGACTACTCTAGGACTCAAATGGATAGAATATAAAAATGGACATTGGATGGAGGCGTCCCTTCTATATCCCCGTACTGCGGTGCTCTCTAAGCCCCGCCTATCATGATAGTAGTTTTACCTTTGCTCTCTGCCGTGTATTAGATGACACATGTGTATAAACATGTACACATAATCGCGCGTGCCTTGCGTACACTTCGCGTACACACAATACACAACACACACTGACACAGGTAGTCCCTAGGAACACTCAATGTTATGTATCAATATAGACCCTTTACTTTCAAGGACACATTTTTATTATTCAGATAAAGGCTTTGTGCATCGTTTATTCAGAGCTTATTTTCAACCCCCTGTTCTTCAGGTTTATATGATAATTATTATTTTTTCTAAAATTGTAATGAACATTTTAAGAGTGAATATGGTGAAGTCAAGTGTAATAGTTTTTTATTCACGAGATCTTTGACAAAGATTTCGCATAAATTTTATCGTAACTCAAGTGTAATTATCTTATAATATATACAATTTAATGACCTACGATGTTTAACTCCCTCGTTCTATTTCAAGGTGTTGGTTCCTAAGGGGTTAGACTCCTCCAGTGTTACTGACACCGTGACCCTTGTATAGTTATTGCCCCAAGTGCTACTGTTAATTTGATGTTGAGCACTCTATCGTCTCCTTACAGGGGTGAAAGGGTGTAATGAGGAGTTTAGGGGTTCTATTATCAGCTATTGATTGGTACTGGGATATGTATGTCGTTGAATGTTTTTGCACTGAGTTGTCATCACAACCCACAGTATGATCACAGTAAGCACGGCACGTTGAACCAATGTTGTTTTTATGTTGGCTCACCGTCTGCGTTTTTAATGTAATATTTACACATGTATTATATCCCCGCTTATTTAACCCTAACTGCTTAAGAGCTACATTAAAACATAAATGCTCACCACCCCCCACCCCCCCCCCCCATTGAAGTTGTGTCTCGCTACCGCGAGTCATAAGTTCAAGTGTGTGAAATTTAGTTATATTTGTAATTTGAGACCAAATATTGACGTTTAAACACACATTTTATTCACAATAACTGATTTAATCGCATAAAAAATCGATTAAAAATGATTATAATTGTGTTTGGGGAGTTAAGGGTTGATCACAAGATCATACAATTTTGATCGTGCTTGACAGATTCCCCTGTAATTCAATTCAATTCAATTCAATTCGTTTATTATACTGACGAGTACAAAATACAGCAAAAACAATAATTTAATCAGTTTAATTTCAGTACCCAGCCCTTGAGGCTTATTCGTCAGTTTATATGACAAGTATGCATAAAAATGAGGTGTACAGACGAGGTGTGAGAATGTAAGCATATCAATGTAGGCCCTAAAATGGTGATGCTCCAGCCAATACACCTGCATGGACCCGGTCCTAGCAAAGCGACGGACCAACGTCTACGATGTCGGCCCGTCTCTCAATCAGCACCGGCGTCTCGTGTTCGCCGGAGTTTAACAATAGATCAGTATTCAAACGTGAAATAATGAAGGCCACTGTTGGTTCAAAGCTGCTTCAATGCTGGGCCAACGCTTGAGACATTGGCGCAGCACTAAAGCAGCGGGTTATAAAATAACACCAGCTCGAAATATAATTATATACATCTATGAACCAGAACCTGCTGTATCTATTACACAAAAAATACTTTATGAGATTTATTGACATAATCAAAAGTGAAAGAGTGTGTCAACGTACCTTACAAAATGGTTTATATAAAATTATTCACATAGTCAAACCGTCGTGAATAGTGTGTCAATTGCTGTGCCAACGTTCGAGACGTTGGCGCAGCACTGAAACAGTGGTCTATAAAATAACAAGTATATAACCTATCATTATATGTTTACCCTGTTGAACTTATAAGGTAAACATGTAAATAAACTATTTTAAAGACAATCAGACAAACACGAGGCGTTGACCCAATACCGCGTCAATGCTATGTCTGACTACTGTGTCAACACACAGGGTCAACGCCCCGTGCCAGCTGTGAGATGATTACCAGCATAACCACAAGAGCACAGCCAGGTTGTAAATAAAATACATTATATAACATTTATATTCAATGTGTTGATGATTGAGTGCCGGGTCATTGTCAAAAGCATTGGCCCAACACCATATCATCACCCATTAACTATTTATTGTACAAAATATTTTGTCGCTTATTCCAAGCTGTCTGTACAAACCAGGCCAATTTATATACTATATGTGGGTTTGACATTATGATGCAAAATTTGTCTTCATCCCCTAAAGTATTAAAGTATATGTCTTGTATTGTGACATTAATAAAGTCATACAGTTCCTTTCTTAATTCATCGTAGCGTGAACATTGACATATTAAGTGCAATTCATTCTCTATCTCAATACTGTCACATACAACACAAACTCTCAATTCTATACTTTTTCCTGTATATCTGCCAGTTTCAATGGCTAAGGGAAGCACCCCTAACCGAAGCTGAGCTAACAAAGATCTTTTGGATTTTGATAAATTACACATCAAATAACATTCCTCTTTATACTCTACTTTATGTTTAATGTAAGTACGGAGTTTCGGGAATGACGTCAACGATTCCTTCCACTGTATGGCGCACAGTTCATATAATTTAGTTTCAGTTTCTTTAAGGTCACAATAGTTTGATTGTAAAATAAATCAGCCATGTCTAATTTGTTTAATAAATGTAAAATATCTTCCGACCAGCAAACGTTTGCGTCGAAAATGAACAATGTTTGATTTTTCATAATTAATTTGCATTTTCCATTTATAGCACCATCTGTGTGCCCGATCTAGCAACTTCTGCAGGTCAGACTCCGTGTTACAAAATATCACAATATCATCAGCATATAAAAGACAACATACTCGTCTTCCATTAATATCAACTCCCAAATCCATGGAATTTAAGTCAATAATTAAATCGTTTATATAAATGTTAAATAATGTTGGTGATAATGAATCTCCTTGGCGTACGCCGCTGTTAACTTCAAACCAGTTTGTTTTAAATTGATTTAATTTTCCACAGGAAACAGTTTTCTTATATAATTGGTCTATTGCATTGAATATTTTTCCATTTATTCCAATACTTAATAACTTATATTTCAGTAAATCTCTGTCGACCCAATCGAATGCTTTTTGCATATCTAAGAATGCGGCTTAAACGTGTTTACCAGCTGAGTTTTCGTTACGTATTATAGATGTCAAACTGAATCGATTATCCAAGCATGACCTGTGGGTTCTAAATCCCGACTGTTCTTCTACCAATTCTTCTACCCTGTAACTAACTAAACCACTCTTAACCCTAAAGTGTTATTACGTCTATTATTTACCTTTGTCCTTGTCCTCAAAAATAGAAGATTTGTAAGAGAAATGAGCATTGTCTGAATTTGCAATAATATATGTTTTTATTCAAATTATAATAATGTTATTTTCACTCACTTGAAGTAGGTGAAAATTACTAATTTGTTTACTTCAGACCAACATTTGCAGATATTGATTTTTAAACATTCATTTATTCACTCATTCATTTTTTAATTAATTTATTCACTCACTCACTCACTCACTCACTCACTCACTCACTCACTCACTCACTCACTCACTCACTCACTCACTCACTCACTCACTCACTCACTCACTCACTCACTCACTCACTCACTTACTCAGAGCATAAGCCTAATGATGCATTAGGCTTGACTTTGATGCTCGTCGGTAGCTTTTAATTAGGTTAAGCAGATAGATACTTATGTTTAAACACTGACGCACGGTTTGTAAGTATGTGAAAATGTTGATTATTTTACAAGAATAAGTGCGAAATGTGCCCCAATGGGTTTGATACTTGTGGATGCACAAATGGAGCAATTTCTGAAAAAGGATCATCAAACCTTTTTTGGCGATAGACAGACAGACAGATATTTTATTGACATAGAGAAAAGTCATTACTGACTTATTTGTCATAAGAATGATAGAATATATGTACATGTATATATACAAGATTAATTTGCTAAAATCACACGACAATTTAAATGGTATCACATACAGAATTAAAATCATTGTCAATAGTAAATCACTGGATATAGCGATAAAATAACAGATAATTGATTACTACTTGAACAATGCCAATATGTGAACATAGGAGGGCTATCATTTTGTTTCCCACTCTAAAACCAGAGATAAAATAGCTACTATGTATGATCCACAAATCAGATATGACAGCAAAAAAGACACTCTGGAAAGCGTAGAGACCTAAAGATATATACAAATGCATAATTATTTTACTGGAGTATGTGCAGTGATAAAACGACGTTAAGGATTATATAGTATTTTAAAAATCAAACATAATCTCATATCACATAATCACATAAATGTGGAAGTCAGCAAAACAATTAACTCTATGTGACCATGCACGCACAGTGAATATCTTTCCTGTGATAATAATGTGACTACACTGCTCAAGAGTGTGGCCATTTCGGCCATATTCGATGCCCTAAGGATGGGTTGCATAAGTCTTGTCAACTAGAGATGTTCTTTGAGGATGCACTAAGCGCCAATTTATATGCGTTTATGCTTCAGGTTACACATAACGAATAGTCGCACATATGTTCCTACTTGCCTACTAGGCACACGACGTTGTTCCGACATTGAATCATCGTCATTGACGTTGATTCAACTTCGCAACAACGTCGTATACCTATTGGGTGATCTTCACTGAAATCACAATATAAACTATCCTTCACTAATATTGTCCACATGGTCAATATTGTATATTTCAGATGAAGTTCCTCGTATTGTTGGTGTTTATATTATTTGCTTTTCTACTAGATTTTTGACATATTAAACATTAGGATTTTCGGCAATATATTGTCCCAATTGAAACCTATGAAACCATTATCATTATGTAGTCGTATTTTATTTTGTTTACTCTTATGCCCGTCCATCGATACGAAAGTACGTCCTATCACATCTTCATAACGTTAGTACATGAGTTAGAGAGATTCCATAATTTGGGTAATATATTTTCTTTGAACTAATACAGAATGTGCTATGTTTATGTTTGACAGAAACGTTACGGCTTTACAATGAGCGTCCACCAGTACCACAACCTGTTCCTCCTCCCTCTTTCTCCTCATACACGGAACCTCAGACAATCATGGAGCAGCTGGATATGAAGCTGAGTGAAGCCGAGGAAACCAACCAGGATGAGGATGACGAGCTGTCATTAGATATCATCAATCTGGGTCAGTGATAGACATTCACGCTATACACACTCTGGACACTAATATACAGACAGTACAGCTTATTAGCCCATGAAAACGTGTGTTTTATTTACTGTGAGTGTTAGGGCGCCTAACTGTTGTCCAACTTAGAAACCAAGTTTTTTTGCGCACACACAGCGATTCAATAGCAACATAAAAATGAAATAATTATGTCTATACTTCTTTGCAAAGCCAGAAGCTGTAAGCAGTATCTGCTTATTTTACAGATACTGACTTTTGGCTTTGCACGGCAGTATATTCTATGCTATAGCGGAATCTGTTTGGTGACATTCTCATCTCCATAGAATCAACCCTTTTTAACCCTTTAACCGCCAAATTATTAAATTTGAATTTTCAACCACTTGAAGTTGTGTCTCGCTGACGCGATCCACAACTTCAAGTGGGTGAAAATTATTCAGATTTGACAAAATGGAGGTCAACTCTTTTCAAATCGGGCTGGTTGATGTCACATTTTATCTTTAACATATTTAAAATGTGGTACTTAATGTGCTAATAAAAAAATAAAACCAGAATATATGCGGCACCAGCGGTTAAAGGGTTAATGACTATGGTGATGATGGAAGAATTAAAAATTGTCATCAGTTCTTAATTTGTTTATTTGGTTATTCAGCTATGTTGAAAACAATGTTGTTGTTTCTTTTACAATAGTAACTGCCCGGTCAGCACTATACACTGACCCAATGTTGCTATCATTTTCGACGCTGGCCCAACATTGAATCAATATTGGGTCAGTGTATAGTGTTTACTGCCCCGTTGTTGTTAATTATCCAAATAAACTCTTTGTCAATAATTGATCAGACATCCATACATGCTCCAGTGTCATTATGTATTTCTGGCATTCTTTACAGATTCTCCTATTAGTGTAGAAAAAACTACCTCCAAGTCTGCTGGCGACGACAAAAAGCGTGATCAGACTGATATGGCCACTGTGTTAACGCGCAGCTCCACAGCAGAACACATCCACGATCACGTGGCTCAGGTAAATAAAACAGGGCTCTCCATGGGCAGGAACAAGCCCAAAATATAGCAATTTTTTCACAGGGGGAACGGTACGTGTAATTGTTAAAAGATAACAATCCTTTGCAAAGAATTATATAATTTTCTACTTTCAGGTGTTAAAAATCTATGAGTTTAAAAAATAATTTATAATGTGAGGATATTTTTCAAACCACCGCGCAAAACCATGACTACCGTGAGCACTACATATTTTCTTTTCCTGTTTACAGTTGGGTATTCGCCTGCCTCCTGTAGATTTGTCAGTATATGATGTTGATCCCCCGAGTAGCAGTGATAAGATGTCAGCATGTGATAACAGCAGTGATAAGCCTGTCTACACATCAGTACTGGAAGATATGCTACAAGCGGTATGTCACTAACAGAATAATGTTTTATATTTGTAGAACACATTATGCTCCATAAAGACTAATTTTGATGAGTTTGTAAGAATATACGCTAGCTGCACTAGGCAAACAACACCTCTGATTCTGTATTTTTCATAAATTAATGAAAAAGTATTGCCGTATTATATGGCATTCTTCATTTTGTTCAATAGTCAAGTATACATATACCATTCATGACAAATAGACTTGTGCTGCTTTCAGGCATCTCATTCTTTCGTTGATGACATCTTAAGAAAATCAATGTCACTACTCATGGAAAAAAAAATGTAAGTAGAGTAGCTTTTGACAATATTCACCTGACTGTCACACGCACAATCAGTGAACTAATATAGGCATTTATTTTTTAGAAAATAGTGCAATATATCTAGAAGGTACAATATTTGCTCACATTTGACAAATGCAGCTAATTTATCACGCAATTACATATAGCCAATTAAATATAACCAATTAAATATTTAGTTAATTCATGGGGGTGATTATCGAATTAAACTTTTTACTTTTTTAAAAATGAGCTTTAAATTTGCTAGATTGGCATATGTTCAAATTCAGTAAATGTAAGGATTTTTTACTAACTTGAAGTTGGTAAAAAATTAAATTATATGTAAATGTATCCAGGGTTCGCACAGGCCTTGAAAACCCTTGAATAGCCTCGAATTAAAAAAATAGTTTTCAAGGCCTTGAATTTAAAAAAATATCTTGAAAAGCCTTGAAAACTGATTTTTAGGTTTCAGATGTTCTTTGTTAAAATATATTGTGGCTCATTTTATCAAAGTTTTTGAAAAGTTGATAAAAATGTTCTTGCTATTATTACTATTTTGCTCGCAAGGCAGACTGGAGGTGAAAAGCATATGGAAAAATATTTTTTAAACGAAAATTGTCAAGGTTTTGGTCATGATTTCCTACTTCATGTTCATGGTAGGACCTTGAAAATTGACAAATTTGGTCTTGAAAAACCTTGAAAAGCCTTGAATTCCATGAACTTTTGTTTGTATGAACCATGGTATCGCTGTAGGGTTAAATAAACATAACTGTGAAGGTAAATTTATGGAATGTGTTATTTTTTTCAGACACGTGGAGGAGCTAGGTGTTTACGACATATTCTCAGCCATTAAGTCCCTGCCGCAGTGTGATTTCCTCACTGGTGAAAACATGGGCGTAGCCCGTGACGACAGACTGAACACTGTGGTTAAACAAGAGAGAGGGGGAGGCAGGTGACAATGACCCGACACAGATCAAACACACCGTCACATTAGAGATTAAATTACCTGACCCAATTACTGACATATTACATCCTGTAGATGAATGAAATGAAGCAGGCCACGCAACTGATCTGATTACAGCTAAAGACATATCATGGAAATTGAGAAGGATGCCCTGACCTAATTAGCCACCAATCGATTTACGGCGATCATATTATCACATTCTTGATACACAACGCCAATTTCAAAATTTTTAATTATATCTCCTCCCAGTAGAAGTTTATTCGCTACCGCAGTCCACAACTTTACTCAACTGAAATTTACTTTCAATCAAATTAGGAGGGCCGACAAATGTCTTTTTTATGGATTTAGCCATTACCTTATCCAATTAAAATATTCCCCGCTTGAAGTTGTGTGTTACCAACACTATACACAACTTCAAGTGCTTGTAAACTAGTCAGGTTTATCAACGCAGAGATATTTATAACTCTTGTTGATCTAACCCTTTCACCACTGAAGCCCGTTTTTATGTGCTGAATGCCATAGCATTCAGCACAGAAAAACGGGCTTCAGTGGTGGAAGAGTTAAGACGCATTTTACCCTTCAAAACAAGCTACTTAAGTGCTAATAAAAAGGATAAAACGATTCTCGTCGTAATTGACGACTACCGGGTAAAAAGGGGTTTCATCTGGACTTTTTAATTGTTGAATTGTTATTCCCTGTTTGTCATTCATTTGAAGTCTGACTTGTTAACACAGTTCCAGCTTCAAATGGGGAGAAGCCTGATATTTTGTCAAAGCAGATACCTATGTTATTTGGTCCAAATACAGGGCCCGTATTTTTGTAGAAGTTACGATATATTGTAGGCTTCTGATTGGATATATCGACCATTCCGGATCCTACGATATATCGTAACTTCTACGAGAATACGGGCTCAGTATTCTGTGAGTAATATATTTCTTAATAGAAACAGTTACATCTCAAGGTTAAAATATATACATTTGTAGTACGGCAAAAAATGTGATTATTTCTGTAACGATTCAAATCATTATATACTATTAATACAGCTCTGAAATTAAAATGCATTTTTGTATTGATTGTAAATGTTGCCTTATTTAGATTTTGTTGTTATGTAGACTTAATCTAAAGATTATTTAAATTGTAATCGTGATAAATGGGACCACAAGTTTTATTTGTAGTATCATTTTCAACACCTAGATGTTAAATATCAATGAATTATTTATAAATTATTCTTATTTGTTGCTGATATATTTGTCAGGGAATAATATTATAAGGGACTGGCCCAGACTAAAATTATAAAAAAATCGGTGATTTTATTCTGGCTTCTTAATATGGATACCATATGATGTAAACATGTCCATAGACTGGAACTGCAAAAGTTTTTTAATTTTTGTGCTGCGCATTTGCCAGTTAGGCTAGATATGGAGACGAAATTCCTGATTCTTATTTTGGACAACCATGTTAAAATTAAGAAATACGGGAATTTCGTCTCTATATCTAGCCTAGCGAGTAAATGCGCAGCACAAAAATTTATAAACTTGCAGTTCTTGTCTATGGACGTGTTTACATCATATGGTTATATTAAGAAGCCAAAATAAAATTACCGATTTTTTGATGATTTTAGCCTGGGCCAGTCCCTTTAATTAATTGTATGAATTATGGTTGTCTTTCATAGCATTCATTCTACGCAAAACCAATGCATTTAATATGAGGTTACTCAGTTACAAACAAATTGTGAATGTTAAATATTTATAAGTTATATTTAGTTTTGCAATGTATTGTAAAAAGAAGGTGATAAAAATGGTATTTGAGAATACAAGAGAACATGCTATACGATACCACAGTTGTGGATAGCTAACATTTATTGACAAGCACATTTCTTGAACCACCATTTTTATGCATCCCAGTATAGCTGTTTAAAGTAATTTCTACTGTAATATATTGATGAATATAGTTCTGTTGTCATACCATTACATATTTAAATACTTTGAGGTAAAATGAAATTATCAGCTACATCTACCCCTTATTTAAGTTATAAAATTTAATCTGAGCATGGTTGAACAATCATTTCAAGTTGTAAAGTAACTGAAATAGATGGTAAAGTTAAAGCTCACATACATTAGGCAGTGGCAGATGTAGGTTTTGGCGTGGCGACCCAGCCCTCCCTTGGCAGCTCGCCTTAGGGATAAAATGTTGCCAGAACTTTTGCAAAAACTGTTCATGTTTTTTTTGTGTCATTTTTCATTTTAGAATACACACTGCAGTAGAAATCATCGCAATTTTTTTCTATTTATTCAAGCACTTTGTGATAAAATGTTTTAACCATGCTCAGTTATTTTTTTAATAAATTTGTGATTAATATCACAGCATAAAACAAATTAAATCCATCATGAATTTGTTTTTACCTATTCTAAAAAAAAAATTCTGGAAAAAAAATATGGATAGATAGCATGACACTGGAGATATGACAACCATTTATGTCAGTGACTTATAAGGCTAAGGAGTTATACAATATTTTGTTGTATTCTTATTAATAAACATCACATGTTCAATAATGCAAATAACGCAACAATGGTCTGCAAAATGCCTGTGGTGTCGGTAAAAGATTCAGGTAAGTTCTGAAACTCATGTATTCTACATTAATTTGGTTCCGATCTTAAATTCTTATTATGGTAATTTGATTAGATAAGAATGATTTAAGTCAAACTTGTGCGCTAACCAGCAAAATAGAGACGTTGACCGAGTATTAGTTTAATGATGGTCCTGCTTTGCAGACGGTGAACCAATGTTAGACTAATATTGAGGCAACACCTTTTGTTTGTTGGGTAATTGCGGTTTTGTCAAACAATGTAGGTGATGATATTTTGTATTTTGCGACATCATATGTTTCGTTCAAACGAAGTGTAAATTTCAATGTTACATTAGAAATGTTCAGGAGATGAGTTACTATAAGTGTACGTACAATCACTTTGTGGTTTTTGCCCCAATTCCTTGTTAAACTAGCGAATCTCGTATCTTGTTCTTTCTTCACATGACTGTGAAATTGTATGTGTTTATCGCATAAAGTCAAAGAAGTAAACTTGCACAATTGTGAATGGCTTGTGTTTTGTTGTTTGTTTAATTTGATATCGCCAAAAAAAAACAGTTAAATAGCGCACGTATATTATGTAGACACCAAGGGGAGGGGGCTTAAAAGAGTAGTCCACTGTGTACGAATGGCGGGACACATCAGTACTCAGAAATCACCACGCTGATTACAGAGATAGAGGCAACTGAGGTACAGCTAAAACCAGAAATCTACACAGAGTGGTATATAGCTTTAATATAGTTTGATGGTGCACTTTTTGCTAACTTATATTTGACATGGCAGGTAACATAATGTTACATTTGGCTCTCACACGTCTTTTTTTAAGATTTTAATACGCGCATCATAAGTTAGAAGTAGGCAACACACTTGTGTACATGTAATACCGGTAATATATATGAAGACCTTAAAGTGGGATTACGTGACAGAATTGCCTTTCACACTGTAAATGTTAAAAATACACGATTTTAGGAATTTACCATCTACACTGTAAGTTAGACTTTCAGTGAAATGTAGTTTATTATGTGTGCCTTTTAGAGCTCTGTAATCACATGGTAATGATGAAGGATGCTACATCAAACTAATCAAGACAAAGGCACTTTTAATGAAGGAAATCCTGCTCACAGTAACTGAAGTTTTCTACTGAAAAAATGTAACTAAAAGTAATAAGTAGGATTTTTAGCTTGGGAGACAAGTTTTTAGTTTGACTTTACAGGCGAACGTCTGTCATTAACATCCGGTTAACTTCTGTTCTGCCTGTGTAAAGTTAAAAGACATTATCTGCTTCCTGGTAAACTGGGCATTTACTGCTTTTTAACTGGCTCTTCCTGTCATAGCGCTGCCAGAAAGCGGTATTTGCTGACTTGTAAAACAAGTACATACTACCTTTTCGCTGATGTCACTGCCTTCTTGTTTGTAACAGCACTTTTAATAGGCAGTATCTGCACACTTGTAAAATAAGCAGATACTTGGTTTTTGATGAGTGCAGAAGCGTTATATATCCAGCTAACAGCAGGCATTGCAACAAGGCAATGTTGTTTTAAAGTTGTGCCGACGTTCAAGACAGCGGGCCAACAATAGAACAACAATGCCTTGTGTTTGCTGGGTACCATGCTGGTTGTAGTAAATCAACATGATGCACTGAACCAATGTTGGTTAAATGTTGTGCCATCATCTATGACACTGCTCCAACATTGATCTAACATTGGGTCATTACATCATGTTATGGTGATTCCCGGCAAAAATGACCTTTAGCCAATGCCGTTTTACTGCTAAGCCAAGGTTGTAGACCAGTGGGCCAGCATTAAGCTAGCACTGGTAGATCGTTTGTCAGGTTAAGGCTGATATACGGGTGAACAAATGCTGGGCCAGCGTTTTAGATGGTGGGCCATCATTAGGCTAGCACTGTGTCAACGTCTAGTGTTTGCAGTGGAGCTGTTACAAGCGAAGCTGAAAGGCAAGTCTGTCGCTGGGGAGGGACAACTCGCCCCTCTCTCTCACCGCTGACCTCTACACCGCTGCCCTCTACAGTGTTATGCAATATACAACTTAGGTCTTGGCTAAGATATTTATCTTAAAAAATATCAACTTTCGAATTCTTAAAAACAGATTTTCGGCCTTTGCAGCATACAGTACAACGTGGTTGATTCAGTAACCTGATTACAAGACTGTATACTACTCCAACGAGACACTCACCCAACGTTGTTTTAATGTTAGGCCAACGTCTGCGACGCTGGCCCAACATTGGAGAAATGTAAGTCATACAAATGTTTTGAGTTCACTCGGTGTCGGTACAAGCGTGGGGTCAACCCGTTTTGAGATACCCGCAGTAATACAGTCAGTTTGTTTGCAGGCCAGCGACCAGCTAAGATCCAGGACTAAGGGCTTTGAGAGTTGATGGAATTATTAACTCATAGATGTCGCTCAAGTATATATGAACTTGCTGTGATTTGAGAACTTGCTCTTAATGAGGCTTTGGGTAGGAAACGCATATTTAGTATTATTATGGAATAGGGCATTGGCCTACCCACGGGCACTAGATTGCATTCCGGGGGACCCATGTCCCGTGAATTTTGACAGTTGTCCATACCTTGAATAACCGTGTTTATGTATAGTGTCGGTGTGGCATTTGTTATCAGGTTATAAGTTTTCTAAATAAAAAAAACTGGCAATTTCTTGCATCCATGTGAACTTGTTCACCAAGGAGTACTATTGCAACTCACAAATGGAGATGAAAAACTATAATAATCACGCAACGTTTCACTGATTTATTTGAGTGTGACGTACAGGACGTCAGTACATGTAGTCTGCAAACATATACAAAGTGAGCGAAGTTAGCAGTTTTAAAATTGACCATTTTAATGATTACTACATCATGTAGTATATGTTAAACGATAACCAGATTTTGTCATTAAACAAAAAATCAAGTTGCCAGCTCTAGCACTAATTTATTACACATGGTAAAAATATTTTCCTAAATATGAACACCGCAGTTAATATAAGTCTAATGAGTTTCACAGTGTGATATGTCAAATTATCAAGTGCAAGTATCGAAAATAAAACTATACTTCATTGAATTAACATTTGCATTCGATGTACCCAGAAAATATTTGTATTTAAAAACAAAAAAAATAGTTGGAAGTGTCTCGAAATATACTCTGTGTACAATAATTAAATCAAAAAGCAATTATTAAGAAGAAATGCAGTTCTACATTATGTTTTTCAAGTGATTAAATATATTCTGATAATATGATGGCTTATACCATAATACTATTATGACTGGAATGATTGTTCTAAATAAATGTTAAGCATACAGTATTGTGTAATGTATAAATACATATTAAGCACATACATGGTCGACTAGAATTTTTTCAATAATCATGAACAAATCAATATATTTTTATCAAATAAAAAACTAACTGATTCAAAATCACTTCAGCTACGACAGTGTAAAAATAAAAGATATGTTAGCTTCTATGTTGCAGCAATAGCTTTTCCACTTAAATAATTAAAATAAAAAAAAACATTAACCCTTAGAGCACTGAGCTATTCAATTTGAAATCTAAGTCACATGAAGTTGTGTCTCGCTACTGCGATATACAGCTTCAAGTGACTGAAAATGTATGTGATTTGTGATATTTAAATTCCAACATATAACAGTTTTTTCAAGATTGAAGGCATATTTTGCTTTAACAACTGATTATATGGGTGCTAATAAAATACAGAATGTCTATTGTAGTCGACATCAGCGCTCTAAGGGTTAAAAATGATACTGGGCAGAACATTAGAGTACTGCTCAAACTTGGGTTGTATAGATCTGCCACACTGTAAAATGACAGATAGGCCTACCAGTGATTGATCCAGAGTGGGGTGCCGCAACAGGTCCTCGTTTAATTCCCCCCAAAACAACCATATTGGGATGGATCAAACACTGGATACAATCTCTAAATCCTCGGATTTGAAATCATACAGCAGGATGAGCAGCGACATGATATAGTGAGTACCACTATCAATTACATCATATTCATGAATAGACCTATAACCCACTGGGGAGAAGTAGCGCAGTGTTTTTAATTAATACAGACACATTTGCTAGTGTACACTGCAATGCTCAGACCATACATTCCTTATATATATATAAGTAATGTACATTATTATATATAAGGAATGTACATTCCATAGATATATAAGGAATGTAGCCTACAGCCAGAGCATTGCAGTGTACCAACATTGTTAGCGTATACTGCAATGGTAGGACTGTAGGTCTATAAGGAATGTACAGTCCGAGTATTGCAGTGTACAGTAGGAAATGTGTCTGTATTAATTATTAACACTGCGGTGCTTCCCCCAGTGCTTTAACCATGAAATTGTTTACACTTACAGTAACATTATACATGCAACATCACCTACTGACTTAACTTGTAAAGGCACCAAATAACAACACCTACATCACATGTTCTTAGTGGTATAGAAATAAAATGCCTAATCATCTACATGTAGATTAACGGGTCTGGAAGTGCCACTTTAGGAAGTGGTACTCACAGACCCTTTTATTCTCAAATTATCTGCAATATATACATGATATATAAATACAAAATTTATATAGCATTTTCTGTAGATTAACCCTTACCCTTTAACCTAGACCTGTAAAGATACCTTTTCAAGGATGTTTCAAACCATATAGGTTCATAATGCTATTGGAATTGATTAATTTTATTTGGCAAATGCTATTAGAATGCAGTAAATAAAATACATGTAATTCAATTTGGGAGATCTCAATCAATTTTTCAACTTAACTTCCCGCCAAAGCGTGCAATTTGATTTGATTTATTATTTGAAGCTGGAAATTTTGTCGGCAATTCCAGCTTCAAATGAATGAAAAAAAGTTACCGTACTAACAATTCAGCCGGACAGTGGTTAACCACTAGTAAATAATATCACATACAGTATATATGGGTCTGGTCACACTAAACTAGGCCAGTGGCTGATTCTGAGGGTTGTCGTGTTTGAACACATTTTATCAATATTTATATTTATTTTATCACCGTAATATTTGGTGGGTAGGAAATAGACATTATGGAGAGTACTTTTCATAAAAAATGTCATACAGGTATATTGGCTCATTCTTTGTGACTTTATTATCAGATTGTGTTCATGACAAGTGCGTTTTTCCCTACGTCACACGTTACATCGCCAGACATCACATTTTGAGAGGATGAATAAAGGTCTCTGTTTACCGCATACTTAGCTGTTTTTCATTAAATTATGTGCAAGGTAACGTACGTGACGTTCAGTCAAATATTTTTTATCTTTCAAGAAAATACCCATCATCTTGTGTAATTTCTCTGAAATGAGATAACAGATACAAAAACTTGTACTATGAAGTTTCAAGTTTTATTTCGATGGAAGGCCATCTGTATTAACCACACATCACCATTTCTTCCATGAGTCAATTGCTAGGCAAGGGTGTGCAAAAGTTACTTGGCGAATGGTTCTTTGAAGCAGCCTTGCTGTCAAATCAAAACGTGCTGCCATGTGTGAGATATGTAGGTGGTAAGTTGTGGGTGTCAACAAATCACGTACGTTTCTGAAAAAACATACGTTTATTTTTTGTTCAAGTACTCCTTGGTACGTCAAAGGTGGGGCGTACAGAGTAGATATATCCGTTCAAGGACAAACAAGCTAATGACAGGTATATTTTTATCATGCCTAAGCGATAATTCTTGCTTTTATGAAAGGTTAGGTCCAGGAAGGTCAAAAACGTATGTGACATTTGACATAGCAGAAGCGTCTTGTACGTGATATTTGACTGCTAGCAACGTATGTGATTATTGACATTTTCAGTCACTTGTGGAGAATAAATGTATAGCTCCGATACTGACGCTCATAATCATGTCAGCAGTCACGTACTGAGAAGAATCATGTACGTGACTTGTCAAACATCACATACGTACAATACACTTCCTGTTCTATTCAGTAATTTGCTTCCATTTTCACGTGTGGTCGCCCAGATCAGCTAATTTTGTAAGCATCACGTACGTGACCCTGAAAGCACCAGGCTCAGAAAAAAGCATCTCCTGAGCTCCACATCGAGTGAATTGACTTGCACCTTCTCAGCAACAAACTACAGATATTGTACTATCACGAAGTGCAAAAAAAATGTAATATGTTTTAATTGTGTCTTCTCATGTAACACTTGTGGCCTAGTTTAGTGTGACCAGACCCATAAAGGGCATACATATAATTCACATATCTGGTTTTGAACTACATTATTCAAACACTGGTAGTATCTGCTTATTAGGTTGTTGTGGCAGTTTGACATCCACCATATACAAGCATACGGTATTTTTATCTTCGCTGAAGATTAACCAAATTGATTGAATATCTGAATGCATGAATCAAAACAGGCGAGTCTAAAATTAACCACAAAAAATGTTCACAAAAAAATTAGATCACAAGCAATATTAAGAAATATACACTGTATAATTCCCTGAGGAAATAAAGATAACCAATCAATGAACCAAAAACAAAGCTTAGAAAACAATCAGTGTCCATGTACAAAACAAGGTTCTCCAAACTACCTGTTAACCCTTTCAGTGTGGGGACTGACTTTGTATGTCAGAATCTAAAGATGTCTAAAGTCGATCCCTGCACTGAAAGAGTAAAATATTTATAATGGATATAATATAATATAATAGATGTGATTGTGAATATATGGAACAAAGTTTGTGTTTTGACCATTCTTTGACAGATCAGTCAAATGTCTCCAGTCATTTTAAGCTTGGATAACCCTGTTTAACATGCATTATGACAAAAGAAAACTATTTAAATTAATCCATGTTATATTCATATTAGGCACACTTAGACTACATTATCTTCAAATATGTCATCATATCGGCAAAAGCCTGAGAATAAATCATTAAAATTGAGCAACTTAAAAAAATATATGGCAAGTCTCCATTGCAAAATTACCATTATATACATTATAATTAGCGCGGTGTAGGCCTACAATGTTTTCATACACATAAATCATACAATCCTAGACTTACATCATTTTATTAACCCTTACACAACTAATTTGAATTATTTAAATTTTCACCCACTTGAAGTTGTGTCTCGCTACTGCGAGCCCACAACTTCAAATGGGTGGAAATTACTCATATTTGTTTATTTGAGGCCAAAAATTTTGAAACACTGATATCATTCTCAATAACAGTGAATTAATCTGCTAGTAAAACAGATTAAAAACAGCGAGTCTTGTTTAGCAAGTTAAGGTTTAACCCTTCAACTCTTTTGAGACTGCCCTATAGGAAATCGATCACTGGTGAACGATCATTAAATACTTAAAATATTATAAAAAAAATCATTATGAACAGTCTCGAAAGAGTTAAGCACTATTATAATTGTTTTAAACCAGTTTTATTAGCTGATCAAATCTCTGAGAATTAAATGTATGTGCAAACATCAATAATTGCAAATGTTTGGTCTCGAATTAAACATACAAGTGATCTTCACTCGCTTGAAGTTGTGGTTGGGTATCTAGACAAATTTAAATGGGTGAAAATTTTAATTAAATAACTTGGCAGTTAGAGGGCTGATCTTTAAATGAGAATGGTGACAAAAAAACTTTAAACTAACAAATGTTGAAAAATAGTGGAGCGGAAGCAAAAAATGTACCGTAACCATGCATACAGACAATATTTCAGATATGTTTTAAGAGATCAAAATAATAAAATAAATTTAAAACACTTTCTTGCAGTACTTGTGATACACAATGCATATACGTTTAGATTTGTCTAGGATTTGGACGAAAAAATCAGAAATGGTATGATTATCTAATATGGATACAATTGTATCAGGAATTTTTTCTGTAAATTTGGTCAATCAAACAAAGCTTAAAATCCATATAAGAAGCATCAGAAAACACAGACGCCATCTTTGTGTGTGAAATTGTTTTTTTTAATGCGCTAACAGGCAATTACACAGCCTCCCCAACAAACACCTGATGTTGAGCCAATGTTGGTTTAATGTTGGGCCAGTGTCACAGACGGTGGACCAACAGTAAACCAACATTTGGTTAAAACGCGGAATCAACTTTAGACCCTATTAAAAGTCTTAAAGTCGATCCCCACACTGAAAAAGTTAACTATTCATAATGAGACCCATGACATAAGTAGGCCTATTTATAATGCTTTCAAAGTAGACATAACCCTTTGATCTTTTGATTTATATAAAACTATTTCAGCGCTTTAAGGGTTAAGGACATCAACTCTCTTTTAAGACTGCTCTATAGGAAATTGATCACTGGTGAATGATCATTCAATACTGAAGATCTTGTGAGTTTTATATGTTTAGATTTTCACGTACTTGTATTTTTTGGATTTTTCATGAAGTCTAGAATTCGCAGATTATCAATTTTGCTGATAGTAGCGCTATTACATTTAAAATAATAATTTTCGCGAGATTTTTAAATTCTCGAATTCGTCCTCCTCGCTAATACTTCCAGATATACAGTACTAAAAACACCCCTTTATGGACAGTCTCGAAAGAGTTAATGGTATTACATGTAAGCTATTTGCTATATGTAGGCCTATAATTAATTGTAATATAGACATATTGATACAGTGATCTGAACATTTGATAAGTTTCTAGCACATGCATGTGCTAGAATCAAGTTTCCGCCTGCTGCAAGTCATTCAAGTGGATAATATAGCAATAACATGATTTAACACCTGGGCAGCTCTTTTTAATACTAGTAGCTGCTTGCCATAGTCAACAGCAGCCCAAGGCCTAAGACGAAGACTGCTGTTGACTATGAAGGGCTGCTGTTAAACACTGATGAAGGGCTGTCAAAACAGCTCAACCCTCAATTTTTTTAAATCATGTATTACTGATATTATCACCACTTCAGGTGTAACTGTCTTTTGTCTAACATCATTTACTCTGGGCTACATGAAATTATACCATAGGCTAAATATTGACAATAAAATGGCCATCAATTGATAATGTAAATTCTAAATATATATAAATTCTTTATTGATTACTCTTAGGCCTACCGCGTATATGTAAGAGTGTAGGCCCTTATGACTAAATAGGCCTACTAACATTATTCTATTTTCTTTAGTCTACTGTACATGAACTGTGTGATTCTAGGTCCATAGACTAGTTGTGGACATCATCGGGCTATCTTATAAATTGATTGCTTGGCGGGACAATTTAAAAAAAAAAAGATTTTCCGCGAAAATAAGGCGAGCGAAGAAGCATTTTTTTTCAAAGAAAGAAACGTGACATTGACGTGATTTTGTTGTCTCTAGACAAAAATGAAGCAGCAAAAAAAAAAAAAATTGGTGCTCCACAAAAAAATGGAGTGGCAAAATAATCACGGTAAAATCGAAGCGGCGAATCCGTCATACATAAAATTAATTTGTTGTGGCCTAATGGTATTATCCGACCGCTCTGATGCTAATTTCATTATGACATGTGCGTACAGATTAGAGGAGGGGCTGCTATGTAGTTTTAATGTAGAAATAAAATACTGATAACCGACTAAGGAATGCCCTCTGATGTGGTGATAATACATAATTCACTTGAACATGTTGAAATAATACATGTACATGTATAGCACTTTAATATCAAGTGCACAATAATTTTCTACATGAAATTATTATAAATCATAGCTACACAATTAACTATGGTTCACTAAAATATACAACAGAGGTACATGTATATCCTTTTCAATGTGAATGGCCATTCTGAATTGGAGTTGTCTCATTTGTTTTGGTTAAATCACCAACTTGTTCTAACTCGCCGACAATTTCACTATCTGTCAAAGTGTTTGAGATACGAATGAAATGGGGAACTTCATCGAGAGCGACTTCATAATTATGATACCATGTTGCACCTTGCAGCTCTTCATCTCGCAATTCATCTCGCCATACTCCCATCGGCAGATAGATATGACGAGACGTGGCTTTCTCTCTCAATATGGGGGCCACCAGTATGTCATCACCGAGGAGAAATTCTGAGTCTATAGCTTGTGCCACATCATCTTCCGGAACAATCCACCACAGTGGTCGTACAATAGGAGATCCAGTTGTAGTACATTCTACAGCCAACTCAACCATTTTACTGGAGTATTTCTCCCGTAGATTCATAACTCTGTGGGCGATCCTGATAACTTCATCATCATATTGCCAAGGAGCTATGGAAAACTGAATAACTGGCATGAAAGCATTCACCTGCATCCAGCGAATATACAACTCCCTATCGGGGAAATCTGACCCATAGGCATTCCCACCTACCATATCTGGAAGTAGGAAGGGATACCCTAATATTCCAAATAGCAGAGCATGTGGTATGAGGGTTTTCAGACCATTATTTTGAGTCCAGTTTGAATCTTTGTCCATCATTCTCACAACTAGTGGTAAATGTTGTGTACGGAATCCCACTCGCACCTCCTGGCGTCTTTCTGTTGGATCTAAGTTATAGGCAAGTTCCGCATACAGACTACTATATGTACTGGGGTTCCTCATGGGTACATGTGTACTTGGCCATCGTGGAGTATAGCTGACTTCACCAGCGTCAAACTTAAATGAGCTGAGACCATAAATTTCAACCAGACGATTCAGATTACCAGAATACCACGTGACTGCAGCCGGATTTGTCACATCCAGTACTTTACCCAAGCCATTCCACCACCTCAGAACATTCCCTAATGGCATTGAGGACTGAACCATGAATTCATTATGACTGAATGCTCGAGATCGCGGGCTGGCAAATGGGTGAACCCATGCGGTTACAGGCATATTTTTATTCTTAAGCTGTTCTATCATTCCTTTCGCATCTGGAAATTTCACTGAATCAAATCCCATATCCCCATAAGCTGGTGTCCAGTCATCGTCAATCTCAAGCTGAGCAGCTTTGAATCCATGTTCTGTGATCTCGTCAGCAAACTTTAATATTGTTTCTTGGTCTATAGATGTTTTATACTTTGCCCATGTAGACCAGATTGGATGACAAAAGAAGGCTTTATTTGGAATGTCAATTGGTCTAGGGATGAAATAATTACAAGCCATTTCATGCACAGCTTTTACATTATCTGCTTGAAGAATACTATACTTCAGCTGAATAAATGAGCTGTCTATATTTTTGTACGGGCTGTCATATTTCGCTAGGAGTGTTAAACCTTGATGGCAACTGGATTTCATAGACACAAAAAGTGGAATTTCTGGCTCAACAAATATGGCAACACCATTAGAAGAGAACCAGTATCTCTCCTGCACACCTCCGAACTGACCCTCTTTGAACGAGTCCCCGCAGACATATGGTGCCATGCGCATGTTCCACTTTTCCACCAGCCATTCCTGCTGTTTAATTTCAGCACCACCATACCAGTGAGCCTTCTGCATCTCAAATGTATCTTTCATAGATGATTTTGTATCTTTTCCAACCCAGTGCAGGTCATATCGGCTTCCTTTTCCATTCTTGACATAAGAAATCACAAGTTGTGCATATTCTGGCCAGTGTACAACCAGCCGATTCTCAAAATGTTGCAGACTAACTTCAGCCCCGTGAGGTACACCACAGCCCAGTATTCCCTCCAGTACAACTCTCTGGGTGACAGGTGATATCATTCGAAGCTCAACTCTCCTCTCTACATCCAATCTCAATGTGTGGAATTCCATTATCACTGTGAACAACTATGGACTGTGCCAGTGCAGTTCAACTAGGTATTAATTTGGTCAGTACAGTTTACTTTTTTACTTTCATCCAGGCTCTATTAATTGTTGTTGAAATACATCACAGGAACAATGTGAGGTGATTAATAAGCCTCAGCATTATATCTTTTCATAATAAAATTTTGTTCAGATTCATCTTCTGTCATTTGGCTACTGGATCTACAATATTCACTCTTGGCTTTGACTCATCTGAAAAGAAAAAAATATTTTTCTTATATCTGAAACAATAATATTCCCACAGAAGGCCTAGGCCTAATCTAAGTTACAGGTGTGGGAATGGAAAATAAATCCAAGCCTGAAAAGAATATTGCCTACTAGTGGGGCTTCATCCTCTGGCGGCACTACGGCCGCACACCGACCGCGGTGGGGGAGAGAGCGAGGGGTGGTAGACCTCACCACGCATAGGGGGTTCCACATGAGATTTTTTTTATTTCTAGATGTTCTCTGGTGGATTTTAGCACATTCTGAGGCTAAATTTTACTATCTGAGAATCATCGAAATGTGGTTTTAAATGTGTCTAAAAATCCATTAACAAACAAGTTTAACCTAGAGCACTAGAGTTAGGAATTCTGAAAGAAAGCCAGAATACTTTTTTTCTTCAAAATGAGTAAAAATATATATATATTTTAACAAGTGTATTCAATTTTTTTTTTCTCTGAATTTTTTCAAAAGATTTACACAATGAAATTGTTCACCCCTGAAGATAAAATAAAGTTTGGTAACACAACGGCACATTGGAAAAAAACCTGGGCGCCTCACTATAGGTTCATTGTCACCCATGCTGCCAGCTTAACTACCAACTATCAGTCTGTGATGTTTTTCTTTATTAACAACCATGTGAAAACTAGCCTACTCTGGAATTTTTTATCACACTTTACAAAACAAAAATCAGATCATTTTTATCATTTTATCCTGACTATTTGGTCGGAATTGCATCAGCAATTCACAGCTCCAACTAGAGGAAAATTTGAAAAAAATTACTCGGGTTGTCATAGGATAGACTTGGCCTCTTCAACCCAGGAAGTGCTATTTATTACCATTTTCAGTGATCTTGAATGTTTGATAACTAGTGTCACAATTCTCACCTCAACAACTCATGGTAGATAAAATAAAAATGACTTAACTGAATAATAATTAATATAATAATTAATAATATATAATAATATAATTATTTAAAAAAAATTGTGTTTTGTGTTCCGATGCCAAATATTTCAGCCCCCTGCATGTTCGCCCCCATATATATTCGGTCCCCCGCGATGACAGTGAGCCAAATTAATGAGTAGACATCTAATGAATGGATTAACGGTAGATTCAGTCAGACAGAGTGAGACACTGATTGTCAGCGGTACTGATAGTGTCACTGCCGCTAAAGTTCATGTACTATTGTAATAAGATAGATGACTCTTGCTAAAGTGTGAAATAACTGTAGGTGCTGCCCCCGGTGTTGGGAGTTGGAGCTTGGCTTTGTTACTGTTGGCCTATCCAGGATGATTTTACCAGATTACGATGCATAATTATGACATTGAATAATCATTGATGCTACATGAAAAGCAATACCCTAACCTGCAATTTCCAGACCTTTCCCTGATTTAATTTGAAGCATTCTTCTCAATGATCAACATATACAATCTTATTGATAAATATAGTTATTTTTCTGTGTATATAGCCTCATCAAATCTATTTTTACCATTCAAAAAAGGTCTACATTATAATGTAGGCCCATTTTGAATGGTAAAAATATATTTTTTCTGTCTGTCTGTTTGATACAGTGATTAAGTGATCAGACTAGGCTATATGAGTATATATATATATGACAGACCGGTACATATTTTACCGAGCATAAGCCTTCCCAACAAACACAAAACATCGACCCAATGCTGGACCAACATTGGCCCAGCATTGGGTCGATGTTTACCGGGTAATTATTCTGAAAAATAAATATTGACATTTTTTATCTATTAATGTGTTGTCTGTGTTGTTTAGTTATTAATTTTTAATTGTCATCTTTACTTTGGTGCTTCAGGGGTTAAGATGCCTAGATGTAGGCCTAGGCTAATTATAAAAAACGAAGCCTGTAATTCTGTAAGGGAGATGTTAAAAAAAAAAATTAATCGGGCATATTTAAAGTAATTTATAGCTTTGGATTTGCTGGATTAGCACTTAATTTGTTTTCAAAAGGTATAACTGAAGGAGAGATTAGCAATAAAACTAATGGACTAAAGTTGTTGATCTTAATAAAGGTCTCAATAGAACAGTAACATTATGACATATTCAGTTATTCAGTTATTTCTGAGTGGAATATTTAACAGTCATATTTGTGCAACATCCTGCCACTCCAAGTTCCCTTGTGTATTATCAAGATTACATAGTTATGATTAAGAAAACATACCACAGTATAATTTGTGGCAGTTTAAATGTTCATGGTATTTCACAGAAACTCAATAATTTTTTGTTACAACCTATTGTAAATAAATATTATCTGTTCTCTGCAGTGCAAACGTGGCATACTGTACAGACAAACTTGCATATAAAGGGCTACTCCCACTTTAGTAAGGCTGCAGTGAAACGCAAGAGGAAAGGTAGAGGTTCCGGTGGTTTAGTCTTTTATTTTAAAAATAAACTAAAATGTGGACTACATTTACTTAGCAATGAAAATGAATACTCTATGTGGATCAAGTTAGATTCAAACTATTTTGCGTTTGAAAAAGATTTGTACTTAGGAATTATATATGTCAGATATATACAAACATGACAAATGATGCAAAGAATAGAGATTTATATTTTGAGCAACTAGATAATGAGATTACTAAACACAGATCAATGGGTGATATTATTTTGGCTGGAGATTTCAATTCTCGTACCGGTAGTTTTGAAGATTATATAATTAATGATCAATTTGGATCATCTGACACTTATATGCCTTTACCAGATTCATATGGTAATGATATACCACTGCATAGAAATAACTGTGACACAGTGTGTAATCATTTTGGTAAACTATTACTAGATATTTGCTGTAGTCACAGTATTAGAATAATGAATGATAGACTTACAGGTGACCTTTTTAGAAATTTCACTTATTTCAGTGAAAATAATACTTGTGGTGCTAGTATCATTGACTATGTGATCGCCAGTGTTTCCATTCTCGATGCTCTGAAATTTCTACAAATTTCAGAGCCGAATTCTCTAATATCTGATCATTTTTTATTGGAATAAGAAGTGAGTATTGTACATTTGAAGAACATGATCAGAATATGTTACCAATGTATGATAGATTCGAATGGGCAAAAATAGTGGAGAAGATTTTATTGCAAGCATGGTAACAAATGATACTCAAGAGAAGATTTCTGAATATTTGTTTAAAACATTTGAATCGACTGATTATCTATTAATAGGGCTACTGATGATCTTGCGAATATTTTGGTTGATATAGGTAATTCCAGTTTAAAACGTATATGTAGACGGGAAAGTAAAAAGAAAAAAAGAGCACAAAAGCTAGGATTTGATAATGAATGTTATATTTTAAGAAAAGAACTAAGCAGTTTGGGTAGAGCTGTAAAACGGAATTCTTATGACCTCACTATTATTAGAGAAAAATATGTTCTTTGTACAAGGAATTACAAGCTATTAAAAAAGAAAGAAAAACAATCTTGGAAACAGTTATTGAATCATTTATGTACTCTCCAGTCAAAAGATACCAAACAATTTTGGAGTATTGTAAATAAGATGAAAAACACAATAGATAATGGAGAGAGTTATGACATACATCCTGATAAATGGGTGAATACTAAAAAAAATTGTATAAAAGTGTACCAGATACATCAATTGATAGTGATATTGAAGAATTAGAAAACAATGGTGAAGTATGAAGAATTAAGTAAACCATCCACCATACAAGAACTAAAAAAACAAATTAAATTGTTAAAAAATAACGAAACATTTGCCTCTGATATGGTACTTAATGAAATGATAATAAATGGAGCTTTTATACTACTCCCATTATTTTGTAAGTTTCCTTAATTTGGTGCTCAGTAGTTGTATATCCATCTACTTGGAATATGACCCATCAAGTCCCTATATTCAAATCAGGAGATAAGCTTGATTGTAATAACTATAGGGGTATCGCTATAAACAGTTGTCTTGGAAAGTTATTCACTAAACTGTTGCAGTCAAGGCTTTTAAATTATGTAGAAAGCATTTAGTGAAAATAAAGCTGCATTTAGACCTGGAAGGAGTACTTCTGATCATATTTTTACCATCAAAAGTTAAATGGTAAATAAGTATTTAAAATCACATAAAAAGCCATTATATTGCCGCTTCATTGATTTTAGTAAAGCCTTTGACACAGTATGGAGAAGAGGAATGTTTTACAAATAATTGAAGTTAGGAACAAATGGTAATTTCTACAAAATTATTAAGAATATGTACTCTAATACATGTAGTAGTGTGAAATTATCAAATGGATTATCAAAATCATTTCCAACTACAACTGGTATTAAACAAGGGGATGGCTTAAGTCCGCTTCTATTCTGTTTGTATATTGATGACTTGATAAATATTTTTGCTGAATCATGTGCACCTTGTTCAATAGGTAATTACCGATTAAACCATCTTTTGTATGCAGATGATTTGATATTATTCTCAGAATCAAAGCACGGGTTACAGAATTGTTTGAATAATTTGAATGATTACTGTAAAGGATGGAGGTTACAAATCAATTTAAATAAATCAAAAGTTATGATATTTAGACCTGGTGGGCGTTTAACTGCTGACTGCTTCAATATTGCAGGAGAAGAACTTGAATGTGTTAAGAAGTATAAGTATCTTGGAATAGTAATCTCAAGCAGTGGTTCTTTTGTTGATAGAGTTGGGGATCTAATTAATAAAGCACAGAAGGCTTTGCACTCTTTGAGAAGTACAATTAATATTGATTTAATAAACAACCCATGTATATATCAATTGTGATTTACTACCGTTTGAAAAATTACATAATAGGATTTGCAAACAACTACACTAATTGGGGTAGGAAAATATACTTCCAACTTGGCCTCAAGGACCGAGTTAGGCAGAATGCCAATTTCCGAGTTAGTTCTTGAGCAAACTTTGAACTATTGGGTGAAACTAGGTAAATGTGATGAAAATTCATTATTGCATCAATGTTTTTTGTCTGAGAAAATATTAGATTCCAAGGGATTTATTACATGGTAAATTGAGGAAGCACTGGCGTACAGAACTGACTTAAACAATCTATTATACTTTATAGCCTATTATTATACACTGTTATAGGTTTTATACTAAATATATTGTGGACCACACCACCGGAAATGGAATACTTGTAAACTTGTCATGAGAGGGGACCATATTTGTTTACAGTCACTGAGTCAGGTGCATAATTAGAATTTTTACCATTGTTTTTTTGCATTGTTTTTGTTATGTGGAAATATCATGCGATTTATTCCAATAAACAATAATGAATTGAATTGAATATATTCATTGGACTGATAAGCACTGGACTTGTAAGAGACAGCAGGTGACATCCAGCTAACACCACAGCCTCACAGGCCAAAATGTGGGGATGGGGGGGGGGGAGGGGCGAAATCATCGGGATGATTTCGCCCCCCCCCCTCCCCAACATTTTAGCCTGAGTGTGAGGCTGTGCCTGTGCCTGTGGTCCGTCTCAGAGTCAAAGTTAGGCCCAGACCCAGTGCTAGTGGGAGAGACCACAGAACATACATTACAAGTATATTTCTATGGGAGAGACCACGGCACAGACCTGGAGAGACTCAGAAAAAAAAATAAAAAAAAAGCTTGTCTGTATGTTTGTTTGCTAAAACGAGGAGACGTTTGCATGACATGTCTTGACATTTTGCATCACATATCACATGTTGTCTAGAACATTATTTCGAGACTCTATTAACAGTGACACGATAATAAAGATAAACAAATACACACTTTATGTCACTTGTCAGCTGGAGCTAACTTAGAAGTATAGCGTCCGGCTCTGTTTCTCATTGGAGAGGGGATAGAGGGGAGTGATTAAGCGCCGTGCACCAGAAGGCGCTGCTGTATGCATTTGCCGTCTATGGCAAACCATGCAAGTAACAAATGTAACAGTAGGGTGTCAATAAAATCGCGAAACAGCCGCGTTTAGCGGCCGATAGCGTCAAACAGCAATTAGTCGGCGTGGATAGCACAGGGCAATACTCTACGCAAAATAAACGTCGAGACAATCATATTAACATTAACTCCACTAGGCCGCCATCATCGTCATCACGTAGTAATATTGAGAGTAGAGAAATAAGGATATCTAAAAAATATTCCGTTTTGCTTTGACTGAACCATGATATTTACATTGCGGCGATCCCCCCCCCCCCCATCTTCCCGGCAGCAAGTCTTGACACAGCGAGGCCGTCTGTGACCTCAGGATTGATAGCCAGCCTTGCGGAGGAAGATGCGACCCCCACTCCTGTGGAAGTTGACCATAGCTGGCTTACTGTGCATGCGGGTGGGCTCACAATGTTTACTCAGCGACACATGCCGACCTAGCCTAGTTCCTGGCCAGCCGCGAGCTAGCTAAATTGATCTGGCTTGCCCAGAATGCAATGGGTCACGGATGGGACTAATGCCGACCCACCTACTTTCAGACAGGGACGTTGTACAGTGGTTAGAGCGAGACAAGTGCCGCTGCCTGCTGTGCGAGTTCAATCCTCGCTTGGTGCAGATTTTTCAGACAAATATCATGTTTCTCCCTCATTGTTTCGATGTTGTGTCCTGCATAGGCAAGTCACTTTACCAGGTGTAGCCTAAATGAGTAGCATATTATTTTACTTGTAGGGCAGAGATGACAATGCATACGATAAGTTCCTACAACTAAAACAATGGCCGTATTATAGGCCTCTGCTCCCTGGAGAGTTAAAATGACACACTGATGAACTGTTGACGTGACTGACTGGATGATCCAAGACGTGTGAATTGACCAAGTTTTCAATTTAATTGGAGACGCAGAAACAATCCTAGGGCTTTTAAACTCTATAAGATGGTAGTCCAGATCATGTGGAATTTACTCGAATTTAATTTGGAATATAAAAAAATATTTCTAATGTTGAAATCACGCGAGGAGCTTAAGAATTAATCCGGGTTCACAACAGCCTGGGACTGACTGGATGATCCGAGACGTGTGAAATGACCTTCAACTTATTTACAGACAGCGATAACAAATCCTAGGGCTTTGAAGCTCTGTGGGGTGGTAGTCCAGATCATGTAGAGTTTGTTCAAATTAAATTTGGAATTTTGGAATTCTGATGGTGAAATCATGCGGGGCGCTTAATAATTAATCCGGGTCCACAACAGCCTGGGACTGACTGGATGATCCAAGACGTGTGGAATGACCAAGTTTTGAACTTATTTACAGACGCCGAAAAAAATCCTAGGGCTTTTAAACTTTATGAGATGGTACTCCTGATCATGTAGAGTTTGTTCGAATTTAATTCTGAATAAAAAAAAAAAAATTCTTATGGTAAAATCAAGCGAGGCGCTTAAGAATTTAACCGCATTCATAACAGCCAGGGACTGCATGGCATTTTGAATACGTT